>JAIKVE010001767.1:0-10447 GCA_024679115.1 Phytophthora pistaciae
CCCAGTGTGGGAGACGCCTCCTCGTCCTTAATGTGTTTCCTCTTTTCTTTTTCCTCACTCCTATTTTCTTTTTCAGCCAATCCCACTTCGGGACGAAGCTACTGGGTACGTATATCCAGCTATAGTTTATCCAAGTGTACACGAGCCGCCACATGTAACCACTATCTTCGGCCGCGTTTTGATGCTGTGCAGGGCCGAAGTTAAGGCGAAGATAGACGATACAGTGGCGCCAAGGTAACGAATCCGAGTGTCGCGGCGGTGATGTACTGTACATGGGCTCAATTTCTGTGGAGGCGGTGGTGGCGCCTTGAGCTTTTGGGCTCGTTGCCAGCCGCTCGCTGACGAGCATCCATCTACTTGGGGGCTGTTCGTTGTGACCAGAACCGAAGAGCCGAAGAGCTCGCAGGTGTGGCGCGCCAACTGATCGCGCTGCTCTCCGCGGCACGTCAGGACCGGTCTCCATGAAACCAGTTGAAGGCGTGAAGTCGTGCGTGGACATCACTCGGCACGCGTTGTCCATCATTTCAAATGATTCATTTGCCACGCGCAACTGCAGCTGCAGTACACACAGCGTCAATGTCAATGTCAGGTGGACAGACAAGCCGCGGCGGAATCTTCGCGTCGGGCTCTCGACCACTTCCGGGCTCGTGAGTAACCTTCGCTTTTGGTGATCGAGTATCCTTTCGTCATTGCAAGTACCGCCGGTGCAACCGGCGTCAAGGCCGTGCCGCAACTTGCTGGCGGCAATGTGACTCGAAGGATTCACCCCGACTTACATGTAATGTTTTCTACGGCGTACGCTGAGCGCGACTGTGTCGGGTTGGATAGGCACCAATGCGGTAAGATGAGAGCACAACAAGAGTTCGTAGTACAGTATCGGTGCTCTATGCATCAACACCCTGTAGGCCAGAATACGGCAGCTCGAAGTGACAGGTCTCGTTACTGCCGGTAGTCCAAGCACTACTGGAAGCATCAGGAAGAGCCACAGCATCCAAACACGATCCATCTGCCCCAAGTCGGTCTAGCCACAATAGGTATACTACCTACAGTGGAGGAGGAGTCCACGGTATTGCTGCTAGACGTGATCTCCGTTGCTTTACCTGATTACTAGCCGTCAACCAAGTTTGCATCAGCGACAAGAAGCATTAGCCACCTAAACTACCGTAATTGCTGGTTAAATATCTTTGGCAAAGGGTGGTGTTAAAAAACACCAAAATGAAATGAGTGCGATCCATCACGAGTCTTCATTGGAAGAGCATCGCAAATGAACCGACTAGGTTGTGTCGTCAACACAAGAGGCCAACGTCAGGGAGTACTTCAGACGCCTGGAACAGCCGCACTAAAGCCACTTGCTCGAGAAAACGCTTAAGCCGAGGTGAACTTGGTCACGGCCTTCGTGCCTTCCGACACGGCGTGCTTGGCCAGCTCACCGGGGAGCATGAGGCGCACGGCCGTCTGGATCTCGCGGCTGGACAGCGTCGACTTCTTGTTGTAGCGCGACAGCTTGCCGGCCTCCGAGGCGATGCGCTCGAAAATGTCGTTGATGAACGAGTTCATGATCGACATGCCGCGCTTGCTGATGCCCGTCTCGGGGTGCACCTGGCGCAGCACCTTGTAGATGTAGGTCGAGTACGACTCGACGCGCTTCTTGCCCTTGCCCTTGCCCTTGCCGGTCTTGGCGACCGTCTTCGCGGCCTTCTTCGAGGGAGTCTTCGCCATTGCTGCTGTTTGGGGGGTTGGAATTACTCGGTGAATTGAGGAATGAGGCTGAAGGTGGCCCGCCATAGTATCCGCCGCGCTCTGACCGGTTCCTGTCCATCCCACGCAATAAGCGCGGTTTCTCCCTCGGCTCGCTCCGACGTCTGTGATTGGCGGAATCCTCGGTGAAGCGACCTCATTGGCTTAGGAGCTATAATAATGCATATGATTGGCGGATTCATACGGAGGGATAGGGCTATTTTTGGCGCGTAAAACTTGAGTCGGAGCTCCTCGCCCCAGATGTCCAAGTCGAGCGGAGCATTTGGACACCGAGGCAGGAAGATCTATCTGTAGGCGAGGACGCCGCACGCGTGGAGGTACTTAATGGGAAAAGGGTCAATGTATATAAAATGTTCTACGCACTCCTTCCTGTCCGAGTGTCCTCCCCACCGGCCCTCGCACTACCTACGACTACATCGGGAGAGGTGGGGTGAAGCGCTGGGGGGTAGGCTGGGGCTGGCGCTCATAAGCTTATCTCGCTCCTCGACCTCCTCGACCTACTTGGCGAGCCGTCCGTCGGTGCTGGTCGACGTGCGCTTCCATTGTCGTACATGCTTCGCCGTCTGTGCGTCCTGGCCGTGCCTACATGAAGCCGGAGCCCTTGATATTCTGCTTTAAAATAATGTCTTTGCAGGCGTTGAACACGACTTGCACGTTCTGCGAGTCCGTGGCGCACGTGACGTGGTGGTAGATCTCCTTCTCGGGCTGGCGGTTCATTTCCATGAACTTGCCTAGGAAGTACTGCACGCCCAGCTCGTAGTCGCCGATGCCGCCGGGGAAGTCCTTGAACACCTCCACCGTCTTGGGGTCCACCTTCTTGATCTTGTCCTGGAACAAGTCCTTCTTGTTCAGGAACAGGATCATGGCCGAGTTGAGGAAGAACTTGTTGTTCACGATCTCGTCGAACAGCGTGATGGCCTCGATCATGCGGTTCGTGGACGCGTCCTCATACAAAGACTGATCGTACTCGCTCAGCGCTGCCACGAAAATTACTGCCGTCACGTCCTCGAAGCAGTGGATCCACTTCTTGCGCTCGTTACGCTGGCCACCGACGTCGTACATGACGAAGGTGGCGCCGTCGATCTGGTACCGCTCTTCTACGATGCCCGACGTACGCACGCGCGCGTAGAGCATATCCTGCTGCGTTGCGGCGTAGTCGTCGCGCATGATGCGATCCAGGTCGTTGAAGTAGTACTTGACCGACTCGATGATCTGGAACTCGGCTCGCCGGTTCCAGGTGGCCACAATGCCCGGGTCCGTCCACAGGTTCTTGATCTTCTGGCCTATCACGGGGTTCACTTCCGCCTCATCGCTCAGCGTCCTGATGTCTTCGAAGTCTTGTGCGCACACCACTTCGCCCTTGAGCTTCATCTCCGTACACTGTTCGATCAGCATCTTCATGGACGTCACCACGTTGTTATAGATAATTGGTGTGCAGTGCCGCTTCTCCTCCTCCGTTAGCGGTGCGCCATACAAAATCTGTAGCGTCAAGCCAAAGCAAAATTAGTATCTGCAACTCCCGGTCACACCACGATACAGCGAGTCAACAACCGCGGACGCACCTTCATCTGCTTGAAGACCGTGCTCTTGCCTGACTCGCCAGCGCCTAGCAGCAGCAGCTTGACCTTCTCCTGCTCCACGCGGTGTGCCTCCTCGTTCTTGGCTTCAATCTCGCGTGACTTGGCCATGGCCTGCCGATCGGAGTCGCTCATCTGGGACGCACAGAGTCCCATCTTGACTCTGCGTTATCTGTTCCGGGGCTGTCGAGAGCAATCGATCGAAGCACTGGAGCTTCGACGGTCGCGGACGGAGTGGGGCGCAGGTGCTAGCTGGCGGCTCTGTTTCTGCTGCGCGGGAGGGCTCTACTGTCGGAGTGGGAAGCTGCACACGTTTCGGCAAATAGGCAGCGGAAGTTTAAAAATGAAACCCCGCCACCGCCTTCCTTCCTCGGTCAGTGTCGCGCTCAGGGCTCAGCCCCACTGCAGGCGCCGCCTTCTCCGGCACAGAAATAACTCGCGTTCGCGGCAAAATGCAACGACGGCAGCCTCGCAGTCTCGTCGCTATTAATACGGCGCCAGCTCAGGACTCGCGGAAACCACTGACAGCCGCGCCGCGATTAGCCCCGAGAGACCTCGTTCGCGCCTCGTTTTAGCTGCGTCGCCCGGTCTCATGAGCATCAAGTTCTGACCACATCCCGATGGAAATAGCCCTGTACCGGTATCGTGGCCAGGGATTGATAGTAACGTGGTTAGGGGTTACTATTCTACTAATAGCTACTGTAAAATACTTCTGAAACTACTACTACTGTTAGTAGTTTGCGACGGGGGTGCAAACTACTACTGCTAGTGACCCAGTAACTCAAATTGCGAGCTAATTTTACCGTCGAGCTACTGCCAATTACTGTCTGCGCAGCTGAAGAAATCAAGAAACATCTTACCTTTTGATCAACGCGGACTCTGGCTACAGGCCTTTACAACCTGGCAAAGCCACCCGCAGCGGTTTGTCGAACGCTTGCGCAAAAGCCTCGTTAACTGCGCGACTCGCGATCTAGCGCTCATTCTGCAATTTGCCAACTCCCCCGAACCAGCTCGCTACCACGCCGATGAAGTGCGCGACCCCGACTCTACCTTCCCTGAGCTGACGAGTACGGACCCTTGCCTGGTGCGCGGGCTCGGGGATCACCACCTGTGCAGCAATGAACTCCACGACGTGCTCCGATCAAGCCAAGCACGTACGCTGTCTCTCAGTCAACGCTACCGCGGGTGAAGCCGAAGATGCGTGGCGCGACTACAATTGTGGACTGGGTCCATATCTGCGCAGCAACAATCAACAGTGGAGCAACGCCGGACGACTTCACACGACTGCTACTGGTCCACCGTAATGGCGTCGTCTGTTTAAGAGTGGAGGGGCCCTGTGAGCACGCCAACACCCTTCGCTGGTTCCGTGAAACCGGCAGCGTCTTGTTCCTGCCCATTGCTGCGTTGGCGCGAGTTTGGTTGGGCAGAAGCCTGGCAAACGCGTTCCAGGAACGCGTGTTTTTCGACGGGAGGCGTTGTCATGAGCAACCTCCGAGCCAGAACCGACAGCCAATGAGCGGAGATGCAGATGCTACTCAGGCACAACCGAGAGGAGATTTGTCGGATGGAGCGCGGCGGCGATGTAGCCAAGTAGGACTTGATGTAGCCATTTCAGCGGTGGACTACTAGCAACTACTAGGAAATTACTGTAGTAATTTTACTGTAGTAGTTCTGACCTCATAAACTACTAGTACTGGTCGAGTAGTAGCTTGATTTTCACTACTGGGAAGTTACCGTAGTAATATAGACGAAAATCACGTTACTATCAATCCCTGATCGTGGCGTCCCTCACGCGCGCACAGGGGGCTCCGCGTTCGTCGTCCACCGAGCGCTCCGCACGCACGCTCACTCTCGCTCGCGCCCTTGATGGCGCCCGCCTAGCAAAATGTAGCCATTCCTTAGATGACACTTCTTTGCGCCGAAAGGTGATGTGCAGTCATGCAAAACCGCGTCAGGCGCAATAAGTGCGTTCATTGGTCAAAATGATTATGAAAGGAACTCGCACGGCAACGTCAAAGGTATCAGCAGGGCCAGCAGCAGCTCCAGGCGCTGTCGATGGCCATACGCCAATTCGCCCGTGTGAGAGCAACCTGCCAAGCCGCCATGTCGCCCAGCAACGTCAAAGTAGACGCGAGTACCATCAAGGAGTGGCACTTCCACACGTGCTTCTTCGCCACCAACGAGACGTCCAGGAAGGAGGCGCAGGCGCTACGCGACGCGCTGGTGGAGCAGGTCACGGCCGACCCCAAGAATTTCGTCGCCGTATGCAATGGCGTGACGGAAAAGGAGCTGCCGGGGCTGGAGGGCAAGCCGCCTCCGTTCAACCTCGGGCCCGTGGGCCCGCACCTCAGTGGTAGCTTCGAGACGTGGGTGCCGGCCGAGTCCTTCGCGCAGGTGCTGTCGTGGTTCACGCTGCACCGCGGATCGCTTAGCATCCTGGTACACCCGCTGACGCGCTACGAGCGCGAGGACCACTCGACGCACGCCATGTGGCTGGGCCCGCCCTTCATCATCGACTTGAATAAGCTGCGTGAGGACTTGACCACGCCTCCGCTGCAGTACCCGGAGCTGGGATTAGGATACAGCGCGACCGCGGACGAACAGTGAGAAGGGTACTTGGAAGTCAACGTCGAGTGCTATTCGAAGCGTTAGGGAAAAGCAGAGTAACCGTCCTCAATATGAAGCATGCAGTTGAAGTGAGATCCGGTGAGCAGCAGCAGCCGTCTTCAACGCCCTTACTGCAGAAGGTGACGCAACACCGTGCGCACGTTCAGCTTCTTCAGGTGCGTGTACTTCTGGCCGGTACCCACGAACATGATCGGCTGGCCGGTCTTGTACACCATCGACACCGCGGCACCAACTGGAAAGAAACAAACAAAGAGTACGGCGAATGGATCAGACAACATACTACGCAAGAAGCTAGCTATCATAATGGAACCGCCAAACTCACCCTTGTCATCGATCGTGTCAAACTTGGTGATGACAATGCCATCAATGCGGTGCGGCACACGACGGTCGGAGTAGTCCGCAAGAGCCTAGATGGAAAGAACGCCACCAATCGGAGGTCAAACCACGTGTAGAGTACCAAAAGAGCGAGAGGCATCAACGTACCCGGTCGAACATCGACAGTTGGTCGATGCCGTCGTTGCCCACCAAAGCTTCTCCGACGAAGAGAACCAGGTCAGGCTCGTTGTTAGACACCAGCTTGGCGAGTGCACGCATCAGCGGCTCATTGTTTTGCATGCGGCCGGCAGTGTCGATCAGCACGCAGTCGTAGCCGTTTTCAGTGCCGTACTTGATCGCCTCCTTGGCCACCGTGGCCGGGTCCTTGGCGTAACCCTTCTGAAACAGCTCCACGTCCAGCACCTTGGCGTGCTGGTTCAGCTGCTCAACAGCGCCGGAACGGAAGGTATCGCAGGCAGCAATCATAACGTTCACGCCCTTGGACTTCAGGTAGTAGCACACCTTGGACAAGCTCGTGGACTTGCCAACACCGTTCACACCCACGAAGACGATGCTGTACGCACGACCCTCACCCTTGGCCTGCAGGATCTCGCGAAGCACGTCAGTGGACTTCTTCGGGGTCAGGATACGCAGCAGAGCGGCTTCCAGAGCCTTGCGCACGACCGTGGAGATGCGCGTGAAGCTCTCGAGTCGCTGGCCCACCACAGTGGTGATGACAGACTCGCACAGCTCATCTGCGACTTCCGAAGCCACATTCTTGCTGATAAGCTGCAACAAAACCCACACCAGTCAGTATTAAACATACAGCAAGCTACAGTATGCAACGAGCCTACCATTTGGTGCATGGGCGTGATAACGGGCTCCAAGTCTTCGCGCTCGAGAATCTTGTTGCCAGACACAGTGCTGAGGAAGTTACCGAGGCGCGTCTTGGAAAAGCTCCAGCCGCTGTTGCTCGCATCAGACTCCGCGCCAGAGGAAGCGGCGGACTCGTCATCGGTGTCAGAGAACTCTTCCGAGTCGCTGTCTTCCATTTCCTACACGATAACAGTGCCAGCACAATGGAATATTGTCAGCTTCTCCATACTTCGCCGTGTAATGATGAAGAATACCAAACATACTCCAATGTAAGCTTCACGCTTCTCGCGGAGCTGAGCCTCCTCCTCCTCGGCAGTAATCTGGCAACGTCAACATTTAGTTAGCGAGACGTTCAATCAATTAGGCACTCTGCAGCATGCACTGCGCTGCATGGCCCTTACCATCTTGGAGCGATCCAGCGCCTCAGCCTCCTTCTTGGTCACCTTGGTGTCGTCCCATTTCGTCATCTTCTTTCCGCTCTTCTTGGGCTCCTTCGCGGCCTTGTCCTTACCCTTACGACGCGGACCCGTGCGCATCTTGCGCACCTTCGACGAGCGCAGAGCTGCCTCGTTCTCCAGCTCCTCCAGGTCCCTGTCCTTCCCGTCCGACGTAGGGCTATCAATACCGTCTTCACTCGACTACTCAAGCAATGCATAACAATCATTTCAGTGCATCAGCCAACACCACAACTCTATCAATACCAACAAGCACCAACGTACATCTGCAGTCGCCGCAGACCGCGCTGACGACGCCGTCTTGCCAGCTGTATTGGACGTGACGCCCTTGGCTTTGGCCTTCTTGGACGCATTGAAGGCGCGCGGACCCTTGCGCGTCTGTTTCTCCGTGAACTTGAGCTCCGTGGCCTTGAGGATCTTGGTGAACTTGTCTTCGTACTTGACGGGCGTCTTGTTGGCGATCTGCTGCGGGAAGAGCGCGATGAAGTCCTTCTTGACGATCTCCAGCAGCTCCTCGATGTACAGCAGCTGCAGGATCTTCTGGTAGACCACCACGAAGACCAGGTCCAGCTTGTTCTCGAACACCCACTGCATGGCGTACGTGTCGTCGATGAACTTCTTCTCGCCGGCGCGGTCCTCCATGAGCACGCGGTTGATGAGGTTGTCCACGGGGTCGCCGCCCAGCTTACACAGCGTGCGCGACCACAGCACCGTGCCCGTCTTGGAGAAGATGACGAAGTGGTCGATCATGGCTACAGTACTGTTCTACAGCGGCTTGGGCTCTGGAGGGTTCTCCTTGGTGTGGGTTCGGTTGTGGCGTGGTGTGGTTTGCTGTCGTCACGTCTTTGAAAAAGTGACCGCAGCAACTGAAGAGAGACCGCACACCACGCATACACCAGGATGTGTGGCACATCATTTTGCCATGATGGACGTGCTGGGCCCTGTGGATGACAAGCTTGCCGCGTACTGCCGCGCGCTGCCCAAGGTGGAGCTGCACGCGCACATCCACGGGTCAATTCGGCCGTCGACGCTCGAACAGGTTCTTCAGGATGAAGCGCGGCGCAATGGCACGCAGCCGCTGCAGCTGCCCAAGAACCGCAGCCTCGAGGAGTGCTTCGAGATGTTCGGACTGATCCACCAAGTGGTCGTGAGTCGACGCGTGCTGCGCAGGATCGTCATCGAAGCCGTGGAGGACTTTGCGGCTGAGAACGTCAAGTACCTGGAGCTGCGGTCCACGCCCAGAGACCTGCCGCAGGACGGAGCTACGCGCGCAGACTACGTGGACGAAGTCGTGTTGGCGCTCGAGGAGTGCCGTGCGCGGAAGGTTCTGGACATTGAAGTGCGACTGCTGCTGAGCATCAACCGCAACCAGCCGCTGCACTTGGCGGAAGACACGGTGAGCATGGCGCTCGAGCGCAAGAACAAGCAGAACTGTCCGTTCATCGTGGGCATCGACCTCAGCGGCAACTCGGAGCGACCCGAATCCGAGTTCTTCCGCTTCGAGCACGTGCTGGAGCGAGCACGAGCTGGCGGCCTCAAGCTGGCCGTGCACTTCGCCGAGCACTTTGACGACGACGAGTCCGACCGGATCCTCAACTTCCGGCCGGACCGCCTGGGCCATGCCTGCTGCCTACCAGAGCCGCTGTACGCCAAGATGCTGGCGCTGCGGATCCCCGTGGAGGTCTGTCTAACCTCCAATGTGCACACGCTGGCCAGATACCGCAGCGACGTAGACTGCACGTGCTCGGCGGAGAAGCACGAGGCCTCGGGGCTGTGCGTGTGGGGCTTCACCTCGCACCCGCATGGCAAGCTGCTCGCCAACGAGCGCGGCCAAGAGCAGCAGGGCGTCTACCCCATGTGCCTCTGCACGGACGACTACGGCGTGCTGGACACAACTATTTCGATCGAATACATGCGCGCCGCGCAGGCGTTCGCGCTCAGCGAGGAGC
Organism: Phytophthora pistaciae; assembly: GCA_024679115.1. Taxonomy (NCBI): domain Eukaryota; phylum Oomycota; class Peronosporomycetes; order Peronosporales; family Peronosporaceae; genus Phytophthora; species Phytophthora pistaciae. Next base: position 9,559 of record JAIKVE010001767.1, read on the forward strand.
GACTTCTAGATATCGCGCGAGCACCCATCGACTCCATCTTCGACCAGAGCCAGGTGCCGAGGCTGAGGACGCTGTTCGCCCGGAACGCATTGCAGTAGGCGTCTTGGGTCACATTTGCGTCATCAGCGGGACTAAATCGATTCGCGAGCAAATAGAGACTCGTCACAATTCCTTCGGCGCCCACGATGCGATCGCACCTGCTGTTCTTCTTCTTCGCCCTTGCTGGTGCTGCGAATGCAGCCGCCGCAATTGAGTCAACTAACGCTACCGACGCCGCGGCAGCGCTGGTCTACGACATCCCGGAGTGCACCACCGACCAGCTGAACATCGGTGAAGCCATCTTGACCACGGAGCACAACACGCTGCGCTGCGAGGACAAGTTCGGCATCAAGTCCGGCATGCTGCTGCAGTCCGCCGACGTGGCCGACGAGCTGTGCAGCCAGCAGAGCTGCCTCAATGCACTGCGCACGCTGTACGCGACGCTGCCCAACTGCCGCTACGAGCTCTGGGGGCTCAAGTACTCGGCCTCCAAGTTCCTCAACCACTGCGGCATCGCCACGAACGCCTCCACCGTCACATAGCGTTGCTTCAAGCCGCTTGCACCGCAACAACAAGACTCGCCTCCAGCACTCCTCTATGGATACATCTCGACCGCTCCGCAGCTGTCCACGTCCCTGCCTATTGCCCTTCAAATAGTCGCGACCATTTTTTTAAGTGTGGGTAAAAAGCGTGCCGACTCTTTCATTTGGCCTTTGTCCAACACCTGCCCAAGTCTCCCGCGCTCCATAGTACCAGCGATGCGAACCGTCACGCCCGTGCTGCTCCTCGCCACCGTCGCCGCCGTCGCCTCGGCGCAGTCCAGCTCGACGTCCGCGCTGTCGTCCGCGTC
>JAIKVE010001768.1:0-10447 GCA_024679115.1 Phytophthora pistaciae
TTTCTTTAAAAAATTGTCAGTACCAATTTGAATTGGACTAGCGCCGTTTTGAACCGGCAATGGTGTAGAATTTCACCGTGAAACAGTTGATACTTATATTCATGTCTTTATAAATAAATATTATTATACAAACTTGGTTATATAGAGTATTAGAGGTATAAGTATTACATGGACATATAGTCAGGTATGGGTCAATAATGGTCAAAATTGATCCGTGGTTGACCCAAAAAAAGCGTTGACCCAAAAAAAGCGTTGACCCAAAAAAAGCGTTGACCCAATTTTGACCTGCGCAGCCGTTGACCCAAAAAGAATCGCTCCGCACTCGTCCGCTGCGATGAGCCAACTGGGTGGCGTTCGCACCGCTTTCTTGCTCATTTTCTCACTCACACTGACAATGTTGCGGAGAACTGGGTCGAGCGGCTCCGTGGAGTTCTGTTGCAGGTCTCGCTTGACTACCAGAAGGATGTCGTCGATATTGGGGAGCTGCTTGACGGCTCGGTAGATTTCCTTCTGCATCTCGTGCATCTCGCAGAGCTGGGTCATCATTATCGCAGTGTCTTGTTGGTACTGGACGCGCCACTCTTCAACAACCGCCGCGTTCTTCACTGTCACGAGCTTGATGACGCTGTCCAGACGCTCGTTGTAGACTTGGATCTCCTCCGTGAACTTGGTGGCGCGCACGACGCGCTTGATGAAGTTCTTTTCATTGGCGTACGAGGTGACAGTGGCGTGGTAGGCTTGCACTAACGCAGTTAAGCGCGACCAGACCGCATCCTTTTGAAGCGTCTGCGGGTCAATGGCGTTGAGTTCGTGGGTGAAAGCTTGTAGTCGCTCGTGCAGCCTCGTGCACAGCTCTTTGCCCTCCTTGAGTTGGTCGTACGTGGCGTAGAGGGATTGCAGCGTACTGACGACGAGTTGCAGCCCGGATCCGAGCCCTGGGACCACGAGGTTGACGAGGTTGGCGGCCATGGCGATGCTCGAGGAATGGAGTAAGTTGCAAACTGAGCTCCGTGAGCGTTGAAGCGGGTGGTGCTGCTAGCGATGAGTTGAAGCCGGTGGGGCTACCGGTACATGTAGTACTGTAAAGTTCATGGACTGTTTGCCGAGAAGGAGTCCGGTTGAGTCCGGTGGACTCCACCGGACTCCACCGTGGACCTACTTGCCGTAGGACGACGATCCGCTGGAAACATTGCCCCATTCAAGCCACAATCAATTCTGCAAACGAGAGCTTGTTACGGGGGGAATCGACACGCATCTCATTGTCGGCTAGCGCTCCCAATTCACTGTAAGCTTAGCTTTTGAAAAAAGGTTATAAGGATTGAACACAAAGTTTAGATTCTCGCAACGATAATCTGGTAGGTTAAACAAAAAGCTGCGAGAGTCCGGAAACGAGATTTCTGTTCGCCCCGTCGAACAGTACAGGAGTAATTTTGCTTGCAGCAGAAACTCTAGGGCTCTGCCGCTGAACATGTGTACCCAGCATGCAGCACGCGGAGGAGTGGGTGGAATCCTTCGTCATTCTCGATTTACCCTAGAAGCACGCGTGCACATTTCTCCTGGCCCATGCCTTCCGACGTCGTATCCATGATGAACCGCCACACGGGCATGGTGCTGGAGCAGAGTCCAACCGACAACTCGATCCAAGCGCTCGACTCGGACCTGGACGGCCCCACGCACCGATGGAATCGCATCCCAGTGGGCAGCGGCTACTTTGCCTATAAGAACGTGGCCACGGGTAAACTGCTGGACCTTGGGACGCCAAAGAAGGCCACGGCAACACGGTAGCCATAAGCGACGACCTGAAGGACCCAACCACCATTGGTTCGTGGCCAAACTGGGCGACATCTTCATCGGTCTCCGCAACCGGACCAGCAGACTGTTCATCGACCACTGGGGGTCAAAGGAGATCCGCACCAGTGCCGAGGACTGCAGCTACGTGGAGCGGCACTGGTGTCTGATCTGGCACAACACTACTGCCACCGACACTCCCAACAAAATAGTCACGTTGAAGAACTTTGAGTCGGGCAAGTTCCTCGAGCAAAATAGTGACAAGGTTCGGGCTGGAGGTCGGCGCGTCACGTCCACTTGGCAACATTGGCAGCGTCTTCCGACTGATTCGGAAGGCTACTTTGTCTTCAAGAACGTCGCTACCGGGAAGGTCTTGTCGCTGAGTCAACAAGGGATCGAAGCAGTCGATGCCGACGTTGACAGTGGTGTTACCCACGAGTGGAGAGAGTGCGACGTCGGAGGAGGGTTAGCCGCTCTCCAGAACCGCGCTTTCGTCTGTATGTTGCGTCAGACCGATGAAGAGTCCGTCTACGCGTTGAGCACGAGCATTCAAGGTGCCAATCACCTCTGGAAGGTCGAACGCGCGCAACCTGTGGACGTTTTGGAGAATAAACTCAACCAGGAAGAAGTGGTGAAACTTTCCCAGCTTGAAGAGGAGACAGACAACAACGAGAACGTTCTCCTCCAAGAAAACTTGAAGCGACCAGGCCCCGCGTGGATCATCCAGCCGGAGGACGTGGTGCGTCATGAATTAATCGCAGCAGGCAACTTTGGCTCCGTCTACCGAGCGAGATGGTCGCACACTGACGTGGTCGTGAAGGAGATCGAAGTGACTTCGGGCAAGGAGAAGAAGCGGTTCCTCAAGGAGGTGAAGCTCTGGTCCGAGCTGCGTCACGACAACTTCTTCGGTGCCAGTCTCTGCGAGGACAAATTCTTCATCGTGTCCAAGCTGGCTGAACGTGGAACGCTGCCCAAGTACTTGAACTCCGTGAAGGGTGTGGCGTGGAGGATGATGTTCCAAGTCGCTGCTGGTCTCCAGTATCTGCACGACCACGAGATCATCCACGGAGACCTGAAGGGCAACAACATTGTCGTGAGCAAGAACGGCACTGCGATGCTGACGGACTTCGGCTTCAGCTTCCTCGACTCTGGGTCCTGCTCCGTTATGAAGATGAGGGACCACTAGGGCGCGTTGCAGTGGCGCGCACCAGAGTTTGTGTTGAACACTGCCGGGAGACCGACGTTTGTGTCGGACGTTTACTCGCTGGGCATGTGCATCATTGCCGCTGTCACTGGCACGGAGAATCCGTGGGGAGATTTCGACTCGGAGACGGTTCGTAGTTGCCTTCGTAACCGGGAGATCCGCGTTGAGAAGCCAGAAGCCATGACGATGAGCCAATGGGATCTGGTAGAGCAAATGATCGCGTACGACGCCTGCGATCGCCCGGAGCTGAAGAACGTGCTGGAAGAGCTGGAGAAATTTGCGTTTGACGAAGAATACGACGAAAAGTCCCAAGGGGAAGAGGAGAATGAAAACAACGCGAACACAAGCTGCGACGACGAAAGTTTATCTGCAACATCGACTTTCCAGTCTGTTAAAGAAGAGAAGGTGCCAGCTCGAGGGATCATGGGGTTCGTGGAGAAGAGCTGGTCGTGGGTATCGTCCATGACTAACTCTTGATCGACAAAGTATAGCCTATATTTTACTGTATAGGAAAATGGAGTGAAATTTATGTTACACAAAGTCCTAGGTACGAAGGAAATATCCTCTCACGTTAGCCCAGGTATGCAGAAATGACCAGGTAATCACGGGCAGTAGACATCTTTTGCTCACGTATTTTACGGATTCTGCTGCCTCGTTGGGTTTCGTAAATTGTAAAATTACCAACGACACTTTTTGCCCACGTATATTCAATTAGGTACGAATATCAATCCTTGACAGGGATCTGCTTTGGAAACCTTCTGAAACGAGGCCAACGAGGCCAACAGCGACGCTACGGGCTTTCCAGGTCTAGGTGATGGCCCCTGACGCTAGTTACACTACAGCTGGAGCCGTCTGAGGTGGCGAGAGGAAATCGGATTTAATGCTGCGCTGCTCCCAGCGTTCCCCGCAAACCTAAAAAATAATAAGCAAAAGTAAAAAAACTTAAGTACTGACCCCACCAGCTACATGCACTACGGACAGACGCAGAAACACTCGTGGATGCTGCAGCACAGATATTCGGTCCAGGACGACCAGCTTCAGTCACCCGAAACGTCTTTGTCGCGTGTTCCAAGGATGCGTGCGTCTGGCTTTCTGGACCCCATCGTCTGAAGTAGTGTTTTACACAAACACCACATTTATAGCAAGTCCTAGCGCTCGCACAATGTTTTTGAGCGAATGTAGCTAACATGTTGGTAGAGTCAGACGATTTCCATCCGTTCATGTTGCGGTCACTCGAAAATTAAAAAAAAAAAACTGAGTGGCACGAGGAACATACATGCTATCTTCAACATATTTCTCTAGATACGCCGTGCAGCGCATTTGAAAGATGAAGTCGACAACTGGTACCACGTACCACATGCAGATAGCTTGGAAGACTTTTGGTGTTAGACCTACGATAGAGCAGCAAACAACGGACGCGTTTGCAAGCAGCATAGAGACTGTTAGTGCATTGTCAAGAACCACGGACATGTTTGCATTCTGCAGCATGTACAAGATCTGTCGTGTGTGTATGCTACTCGTTCAAGCCCCACAAGCAGATAAGCTTCACCGTGTTTGACGAACAGCCCATCTAACGTTCTGCATAAAGTGTGCTGAGAAATACGACTTAATTAGATACACAGGACCGTGCTCAGAGCATGTGGATTTTCACGGCAGAGCGAAACCAACTCAGGCCAGAACGAAGAGCAGAGTTAGTTTCGATTTAGCTTGGTAGATCACACGCTTTAAGCCCTCCCGCGTCCCTTCGTGCCTTCGTGCCGCGGTCCGGAATCATGCCAAGACTTACGTCGCGTTCCTTTCTTCATCTGATGCTTGAAGAGGTAGATGGAGCGTTCGCGCTTCCGTTCTCCGCTCAAGTGGTCTCGATGGAGCAGGAGATGGTGTACTTTCGCAGCCTTGACGGCGGGGAAGGAAGCGTACAGCGGCCAACGGCGCTTCGGCGCACGGTTAATGCAGCAACGGTGAACAGGTGCGACCGCCAGTCACTAGGCAGGCGCCCAGTGGTCGTCACGACAGTCGACAGTTTTGTGCTGGGCCAAGTGGTTCAATAGGAGGAGGACAAGGTTACTGTGGAGTCTGACGGAACGCAGGTCGAAGCTCCCATCGAATACGTCACTGAGGTGGCTCCCGTGGTGGCTTTACTGCTAATGAATGTCGTGTTCGAGAAGGAGGAGTGGAGCCTTGAAGAAGCCGAATCAATCGGTACCCAAGTGCTCGACCGAATTTTAGGACGGGGTGGTTGCAGTTCCACGAGAGACATCGGTGAAGTGTTGGGTGGCCTAGTCTCTGCCGACTGCATTCCAGATGCACAGTCGACGCGGGAGTGGATCGACCCGTCCACCGGGTTAAAGGAGACCTTTCCGCTTCAGCACGCCGTAGACTACACCTATTACGTCGGCGGCGGGGTGGACTCCGAGTCCGCCACCATTGGCTCACTGTTTTGCAGAGTACCGCCGTCGGGTGGTGTACACGAACGTCTGCATCCAGCACCACCAGCGTCTGATGATGGGTGTCACATATTTGATCCTTACGCCGATGATGTTCGGATGAGACGGTGTCAGCACCGCGGGTGTCGGAAGCGCGCGTCCTCGGTTCGTCCAAGCGCGCTCGAGGAATATCCACACCGGGAAAGCTCGCTGAACCCTCGTCGCGGCACGCTAGACTAAACGAATCGAGCCCAGATGTCGACAAAGACGCCTTCATTGTCGACAAGCTCAAAGCAGATCCTGTATTACTCAACCGGTTTCTGCAGCTCCGTGGCAGTTCCCCGGCGGACGAAAGTGTACCGATGATGCAGGAAGAAGTAAAACCACCACCGCGCCCGCTTGTCGTGGCTAAGCCTCCAAAATCGTCAGACATAAAGACGAAATACGCGTTTGCTCCCTCCGCAGAGCGGCAAGCGCTGCATGATAAGCTGGCCGCCGACCGACACAGAGGTAAGGACCCTGCGGTATACATATCCAGCCAGATGCGTTCCGAGGCCGTGCTGTGCAAGTCGCTACCTGGTGTGTTGACCCGAGCATTCGATTGGGGATTTGGAGTCGAAGGTCTCTCAATCACGCATTTCAAATTTATGGATCGAAGACAACGGATGCAGTGGATAAATTCTGGAGGTGCAAATTTCGCTAACTTCTCGGCGACAGCCGACTTCGAGCCGGCCCCGCACGTCACAACTATACTCGAGGTAGTTGACGCTGCACGCGCTTTCGCAATATTTGCCCGGGAATTCTGTGTGCCGTCCGCAGCAGAGCTCGTTGATACCATTGTTGCATTCACTGAGTCGAAGATAATTAGGCTGCGGTGGGATCCCGACGCTGTGATGGAGTTCGTGTACTGGGTCAACGATGTCCTCGAGAACTTTCGCTCCGCCGTTGCTGGGGGTTCAGATATGCAGCCTTCTCAAGTTCGCAGCCGATGTCGCCTCGATGATCCTCTCCTACGAGAAATACTACAAGACATCCAGGACCGACGTGTTCTTGAGCTCGAGGAAAAAGCAGCAGCGGCCACACCACAGGTGGCACCAGCAGTGCACCCAACGACTCGACCTACACCTTCTCGAACTCGGGGTACCAAGAAAGGACTTGGTCCGATCCCTCCCAAAGTGCTCCAACGTTTGCCGAAGCAACATGATGCGAGTTCGGGCGTCACACGCCGACTCTGCATGCGGTTCCTATCGGTGTCAGGATGCCAGTCAGAAGATCTGGTAGATGGCCACGACGGTAGAGCGCACTTCGTGCCTAAATCACTCGACCCCCTCGTGAAAGTCGATATCGAGAAGCGGTTTGGAGGTCTGAAGCCGCAGTACAAGGATCTCTGACTCTCCACAGGCAGATCTGCAGCGAATTTGCTTGTGAACACGGCCCTAGCCCTGCCGCAATCCCAGCCTCCTGTCGTAACTAACGATCAATCCAAGCCAATCAGCATGAAGAGCGATGTTGCGGCTGTCATCACGAATCTCAAGTCTGTCGGTATGCATACGACGTTAAACAACGAAAGCGACGACGCTGTGGCGGAAACGCCCCGTTCAGACCCCAATCTCACTGTACTCGGCACTGGTCTTTTGATGAACGACGCTGAGCCTGCCCCACAACCCTCTCTTGGCAATGTGAAAACAGTGCCAGTTGAGAATTCAAATGTGGACGCTGCAGAAAATCTCCGTTCAAGCACCATAGCGTGCAAACCAGCCGGGCAAACGAATGACGCTGAGCCTGCCCCCGCGTTCTCTGAGCTCGATGGTGCCAATGCGCTGTCGACAAAAGGGAGTGTAGTGGTTGCCACAGAAAATCTCCGTTCAATTGCCAAACCACCATCAACCCACTTCGCACAACGAGGCAGCAGACGGGACATAATGACGGGTACTGTGAACACTTGCCGATGTAGCGCTGGAAGATGCCCTCAGAAATCCCTAATAGATCTGTCGCTCGAGTCGGCAGCTACTATTCAACTCGCTCTCGAGGCAGAACTGCTTCGCGAAGAAACAAGAATTTCCCGGGCGCACAAGATCGGGGGGTACGAGCGGATGCAACGCTGTAAAGATGTCTACACTATTGATCAAGTCGCGTGCAGCACACTGTCAAGTATTATCCGTACTCAGCGGCTCAGTATTGAAGACTCAGTCCGCTTTGTCCGAGGCGAGACGGATCAAGATACCAGGCCGAACAAAGCACTGGATGCGACCAGACTGGCCAAAGTTCTTCGAGGATACCCTCATCTCGCAGCTCTGACCAAAATTGCGACTCATGGGGTTGAAGCGGAGTGGTCATGTACACCACCAGCGCGTCGACCTCCTCCCAAGAATCATGGGTCGTGCCGTCGCCACTCACGAGCGGTCACGAAAAGCATTCGGGAAGGCCAAGACTGTGGGCAGTACACGGTGGTCGAAGCCGACATCCTTTCTAGTTGGCCGTCGGTGATATGCAGCCCATTGGGCGCTGTAGAGAAAAAAGTCGTCGACCCATCAACCGAAGTCAGGACAATCCATGATCTGTCTTACCCTGAAGGCGAGTCGACCAATTCCTCCTTCAAGACAGAGTCTGTGCCAACGATTAATTACGAGCCTATCACCAAGATTGCCCGACGAATTGAATATCTCGCGAAACAGGGAGACCCCACATGTATCCGAATTCTGAAAGGTGACGTACGTGGTGCTTACAGACATCTTCGCACGATTGCTTGGCAAGTATTTCGGATGGCATCTTTCATCAAGGAGCTAAACATCTTGGTCATTGACTTGGCAGCGCCCTTTGGCTGGGCCGGCTCTCCTCCGTTTTATGGCTTGTTTGGCCGAGCCATATCTTGGTTCATGTCGACTAATTCTCCAGCATCAGTATCTACATCTGATGACAACGAGCCTTTCTTCGGATACGAATGGGTCGACGATCACATCCTAGTTGAGCTGGATGTAGGTGATCGGCTACATCGAGCTGAATCTACGTTGCGTCATGCCATGGTCGCTGTGCTCGGCCCGCGTTCCATTAACGAAGCCAAGTTCTCGGGGTGGTGCACGGAATTGGTGGCGCTAGGATTACTGTGGAATACAACTGATCAGACTGTGTCAATTCCAGCTGATAAGATCGCGAAAGCACTTCAACGGGTCAGTGCCATGCTATCGCGACGATCAGCAACGAAGACGGAGCTTCAAAAGCTTTTGGGGTCGCTACGTCACGTTGGAACTTGTGTCCGCACTTCAAAACCTTTTTATCAGCAACTTCATGCGCTGACAGCAAGACCCCCTCGATTTGCGCGGATCCAGTTATCGGAAGGTGCCCTGCGGGATTTACTGTGGTTTCAGAATATTCTAGCTCATGGTCATCTAGCAGCACTCCCCGTCAGCATGTTTGGCAACCTGCCAGCACCCAACGTTGAGTTGTACATGGATTCGTCTAATCGTGGACTTGCGGTTCTCGATCCAGCGGTCGACAAGTTTATTCAGCTGAAGTTTGATTCCGAGGAGGAAATTCTCATGGATACCCGCACTTCATCGGACAAACAGTTCTCTATCAACGTGCGTGAACATTTGTGCATGGATCTAGGGCTCTGGACATGGGGCCCAACCTGGTACGAATCATCCGGCGGCAGTATGGTGCACGTGAAATGCTGGAGCGACAACATCTCGGCGGTGCAATGGTGCAATCGGTTGCACTCAAATAACGAACTGAGCCAAGAGATTAACAGAGCTATTGGTCTCGCTGAAGTCTACTTCAACCTTCGAGTGTCAGCCGATCATTTGCCCGGGTCAACTAACTGGATGGCGGATGCAGCCTCACGAGCCTGGACGGAACCTTTTAAAACACGCTGAGCTACCTTTTCTGTGTCATGGAAGAGATCACCGGTGACCCCAACCTTACGCAAACTCTACATGAACTTTTAAGCGAAATTCAAGCCAAGTCATTGGCCGCGACGTCGGCCACCAAGTATGCCGGCACCTGGCACCAGTGGACAAAGTGGTGCCGACTTCTCCACTTTTCCGAGTGGCTTCCAGCAGAGCGAGAGCAGCACTCATATCAACTCGCCCTCTTTGCTACGTACTGCTGGAAGTTTGGTTGGGGTAACTCAAAGGCAGGCAACTCTGCGTCAACCGTGCTCGCCAAGATCAGCCACGTGTCGTGGTATCATCGGCGATTTTGCGGATACGGCGTTGGACTTACCCCAGGACACCAGCTCGCCATCACTGGCATGCGCCGAGAAGATCCCCCGACAAACCCGAAATTACCCATCACTCTACAATTCCTCAAGAGACTGCACAAGTTCCTCAACTTCGATTTCACCCAGCACCGAGTCATATGGGGGGCTTCGGTGCTGGGCTTCTTCTTTCTTCTGCGAAATCAGAGTATTTAGCGGACGGGGCTAAAGTGCACTCATACGCGATCCGAAGGACCGACGTTCGCTTTGTGGATAGTAAAGATCAAGAGCAACACGAGCTGAAACGAGTTGAAAAGGTTCAAATTCGGTTCCGCGGCAGCAAAACGGACCAATTCGGCGAATGCACCACCAGGACAATGGCAAGATCGGGTCTGAAGCAGTGCTGTCCCGTACTCGCGTGTTGGTACCTGGTACAGCACCATTGTAACGGGCTTAGACCGTTACCGGCTTACACAGGCGCAGGGAAATATAACTCTGTTCATTCAGTGTGGAGACGGTCTCGACACCCGAGACCGTCCCCACCATTAAACCTATAGTGAGCTCTGATTGGCCACCGCGCACACGCGGTGGCGCACGTGTGACAGTGGCCTGTCACACCATCCCCCTCTCAAGGTTGAGACATACATGTGCCTTTTTCCAGGGAAAAGGAACCGTGTGACTTTTTCCAGGAAAAAGACACCGGAGCGCGACGTGGTCTTGTCAGTCTTTGTCAGTTGGCGATTCGAGTCGAGGAGTAGAAGCATGGACACCCGCTGACCAAGAACAAGACCGACATCGTCAAGCTCGATGTCTCAACGTACAGCGGTGAAGGCG
>JAIKVE010001769.1:0-10445 GCA_024679115.1 Phytophthora pistaciae
CTTGTCCAGCTTTACGACGACTCTCAAAGAAAGTCGTCGATCGCCTTGACCTGTTCTCGCGGCAGTGACCACTGCCGCGTGACGCAATACTTCGTGCCCGGCACTAGATCAATTTCGTGCTGAATGCCCTTGTCCTGCGGAAGCTCCGCAGGGATCTCTTCCGGAAGCACATCCGCCTGTGTCACCCGCGCCCCTCGAGGCCGGAGACCTTTTCCAATTCCCTGAAAAGCGGGTATTGACCTCCGAGGCCAACACATTTTTGTCATTAGCCGTCGGCGGTGACGCCGACGCTAGCAGTTCTTGCGCGCGCCCAGGGTGCTCCGGGACAGCAGCGTTAGGTGCTGTCTCGGCTGGAGAATCGGGCGCACCTGCTGGTGCGTGTGTGGCGGTAACAGGGCCATCGCTCACTGTTCCGCTGTCGCGACCGAAGCGCACAAGAGTGCGCTTCTCCCAATCGATCACCGGATCATGCCGTGCAAGCCACGGCATGCCCAATACCATGTCAAACTTATCGTCCAGATCCAGGACGATAAATGTTTCAACAAACACTCGACCTTTATACGTGAAGCGCACGCGTACCATGCGCTTCTCGGTCTTTACGACGACGCCCGTCGCCAGACGTACTTCCAACATACTTCGAGGTATCTTTAAATCCTCGAAGTCAAGCATTGATAGACTTCGCAGTCGAACAAAGTTCTTCGACGCGCCGGAATCTACCAGAGCACGACGAGAGTCGCTTGCTCTCATCGACTTCACATTCAGGATGACAAGGTCAGGCTTGTCATCTTGGTTCTTGCAGTGAGAGTCAACCTCACTGGGGGCTGCAGTCCTCAGTGTCGCGTGTCCAAGGTTGACACGCGGAACCGCATTACCAGTAGGGCGCCCCGCGCCTACTGGCTGTTTGGTTGCGACGGTGCCCGGCACCGCCGCGATAGCCGCCCTGCTGGTGCACGGGGGCCGTGCACTCCCGAGCAAAGTGACCGACTCTACCGCAACGGTAGCATCGCACATTGGTTCCTTGCGACTGATGGGGTCCAGCAGTTGCAGCGCTCGAGAGGTCATTGGCTCTGGACCTCCCGTCCTCACTACCGGGCGCGGTTGCGGCCTCGGTACATGTGCTGGTTGCGGCCACGGTACATGTGCATGCATAGCCTGTCGCAGGCTAAACTCCTCCTGCATGGCAAGAGTGATTGCAGCTTCGAGAGCACTTGGGTACTCGCGGAAGAGATAGGTCTTCACAGGCCCATCTCTCAGACCTTTCATGAACGTGACGACCTTGGTCGCCTCGTCTATCGGGTTGGTCACGATGTTCGAGACCAAGTACCGTGCTCTCTGAGCGTAAGCATGGACATCATGTTTGCCCTGTTGCAGGTCGAGGAATTCCGCCCTCGACCGGGACTCATTTTGTGGGGGCTCAAACGCCTGTCTGAGCTCCTCCTTGAAGCCCTCGTACGTGCTGAAGCACGTAGGATCGGAGAGTCGGTGTCCATACGCCCAGCTCCTTGCACGTCCGCCAAGGCATGACATGGCGAACGCGACCTTCGACAACGGGTCGACAATACGTCGAGCCGCAATGGCAGTGTCGGGTTCGACAAGCCAACGGAGGAGAGGCTCGTCCTCTCTTCCGACATAGGTACTCACATTGAGCTTCAGCGATTGCGCTCGCGGTATCGTCCCGGACGGCACTGCGGTAGTAGCAGCAGCATCGCGCTGCTCCTTCAAGATGAAACCCAGAGCAACACCATGTTGCTCTGTCGGCGTTAGCGTACACAGCATCGTAGCTACAGCCGCCTCACCAATGACTGTTGGCAGTCGTTGGGGAGCTTCCCACTCTGGATCCGACAGATGGGGACAGTCAGCGCGGGCAACGTGGGTTGCAGGCGTGGTGGAGCTTTCCATGGGAACCTCTGTATCCATGGGAAGGTTCTCTGCTCCGCGTTCGTACGGTGACGTACGAACTCAAGTAGTCGGTCGTTGGACGGACTACGAAGTGCTACCAGGTGTAATGGGCCTACTTTGGCTCACTACTTTAGCTTACACGTGTACACACGTGTATGAGGTAGCGTAGCTTAGTTTATACTAGAGTTAATTATACTCGGGCCTCCGAGTATAGATTAATCTAAATAAACGATCCAAATAATGTTTTTTGGGTTAAAATGAGAACTGCTATTTTTGTTTTATGTTTCTGACCTCCTCTAAATGTAATATTCTAAGTTGGGAATCTGCCAACGGCTGGTTGGCAGAATTCCATTGCTATGCATGTCGCTCATTGGCTAAAAGATGTTCAGCCAATAGGAATCTTAAGTCTCTATGGACCACCCATCGTGGTGATCATAAATGTATGTAGCCATTGGTGTGTCTTACACCAAGGTCGAGGAAGTATCCATCCTCTAACAGATAACGTAACTGTTAGAGTTACAAGTGACTGTAGCCACTTGTGCGTGTAACCCTGTTACACCAAAGGTTTACACGGTAACCCGTGTCCTCAACCTTGAGCCTCACCCGGAACTCGTCAACCACTTCGGCAATACTGAACGGACCATGCCACAGGTGGGCCAACTTGCGACTCACACCTAGCTGCACTTTTGGGATGTACAGCCCGACTGCATCCCCAACGTTGAAACCTGACTTGAGCCGGTCTGACAACTCGTTCCACTTCCGGGTTTGCTCCTCCGAGCGGGCCCGTTTGGTCTTCCTCTTGAGGTCTTCTGCACATGCCCGAGCGTAGCTGCAATCCCGCTGGAGTTTCCTTCACCACTCGTACGCAGTCCGTTCAGGGACACTGGAGGGTTTAGGTCCCAGCATAGCTGAGATCGTACTCTTGGCGTCCCAACCGTCGACCAGGTAGAATGGGGTGTCCAGCCGGGATGCATCAAATGACGTGTTGAGCGCGAACATGAGTTTCTCTGCATGGTCATCCCAGTCGCTCTGGTCAGCTTCTGCAATGTAAGCCCGGATGGACCTCACCACAGTCTGGACGGAACGTTCCTGCTGCCCATTCGCCTAGGGTCGGTACGCCAGTGTAGCTCGTTGCCGGCTACCCAGAAGTTCTCTGAGCCGAGTGAAGACTTCACTCATGAACCTGGGATCCTGATCGTGACGCAATAGGGAGCTGGCTCCGAAGCAGCGGAACACACTCTCCTCATACGCTTCGGCGACATCCTGAGCGGTGGTAGAACTCATCGGTTTGCACATCACGAAACCCGAAAACGCATCCTGGAACAGGAGCAAGAACATGTTACCCCGTTCGGATTTCAGCAAGTGGGTCACGAAGTCCATCGAGACTACTTCAAAAGGCTCTCTGGGCTCGATGTTCTAGGGCGAAGGCCCTGGGTTGGGCGGACGCCCCTTGCCGCTGGCGCAGTCGGTGCACTCCTTGACATACCTTTCCACATCTGCATACATCCCCGGCCAGTAGAACGCCAGCCGGAGTTCCTCATGCGTCCGGGCTATCCCTTGATACCCACCTTGGAAATCCTCATGGGCGTAATGCAACATGTTCAGGCGGAGTGCTTCCGGTACGACCAGACGTAACTCGTCAGTCTTGTCGCGAGGTTGGTCCCGATTGGACCTGACCAGTCGATAGAGCACATCCCGAGCGTCCAACGCAAATAAGCCCGCCCGTTTGGACAGCTTGCGGATCTCCAGCTGGGAAAAGTCATCTAGGTCACCCTTGAGGAACGTCTTTAGATTCATCAACTCGGGATCAGCGTCCTGGTGCACCTTGATCCGGCGCCACCTCTCAGCCTGATACTCAAGCGGGTTCATGGACTCACCCTGGTTGGGATCCTCACGGCTCTGGCTGCGAGTTATCGCGGCCATGACCCTGGCTGCCATTGGCAGGGGGGATGACTCCGGCCAGGGGCCGGCATCACCGGGCGCCCCAGTCGTAGATACCTGACTGGGCTCGCCGGGTGTGTCATTGCTCGGGGCCACTTAAGGCTTCATGATCTGTTCGTGGATTCGAGAGACTCACCCCAGATGTTCCATCTCCTCCGGGTCGTCGATCGTACAGGATTCTCCGAGCGCCAGTGTCTTGGACGTCAAGAAGTCTGCTGCCTGGTTGTACTCCCGCGTGACATGTACCAGCCTGAACGAGGTGAACGTTTGCTTCATCTCCTCGTACCCGGCCAGACGTCGCTGCAGGTTCGGCTGGTTGCAGTTAATCAATCCTTGACCCTGTTGGATGACGATCCGAGAGTCTCCGACGACAACTACATCCGGGATATCCCGGTCGTAGATCATCTTCAACCCATTCAGGAGGCCGAGGTACTCAGCGTCATTCACCGTAACATCATCCAGGATGAAACCTTGCGCGGCCAGGACCTTCCAGCCGGAGAGTTCCCAGATGATACATCCACAACTTCCTCGCCTCGTCGATGTCTTCGCAGCTCCGTCGAAACTCAAGACATATCCAGCGAAATTAGCCTCCAGCATCTCCACACTGATCACCGGTGGGGGGTTCACTTGACCCTTGGCGACTCAGCAAGCTCATCCAGGTGTTCACGCGGCGTTATGCCAGCTCCCAGGATTGCGGCCAGGCCGTCTTCGTCTCGCTTCACCTTCTGCACCTCCGAATCCCAATGGGATAGTGTTAACCCCCACCGGACATGTCGGCCATCGGCGGTCAACAGCCAGGACAACACTGAGTACCTGGTGTACACCTTGATCGGGCAACCCTGGACGAGAGTGTTAAACACATCCAGGACCCGCATGACGGCTACTGCTTCCTTCTTGGCGATGTGGTATCGAATCTCCGCGTCGTTCAGCACACGTCCCATGAGCCCTTGTGTGGGTGGACGGGAACGGTAGGTCCTGAACGCCCTTCGCGATCTTCGGAGTCGCGCGCAATCCTTCGGCACTGATCTCGTGGGAAAGATACGGGATACTCTGCTTCCCGAACTCACTCTTGGGTAGGCTGACGGAGATATTCCAATAGCGTAGCCGGAACAGCATCGCATTCAAGTCCTCACACAACTGATCCCAGGTGGGCGCCCCATGTGCAATGTCATCGATATAGGAACTCCGTCCGAGGACGGGTCCCAGCTGGGACGGCATCGGGATGTTGCGTTGGAACACCGCCATCTGCTCAACCAGGACGGGAACACTAGCTCCAGCCTTCTCCCGTTCGGACTCATCCCGGACGGACGGGTCTAAACCGAGGAACTCAAGTACATCTGGGTCCACCTGTCCTTCCTGTTCCCGAGGGAGACGCACGAAACCCCAAAGGCAGTTGTTAATCACTGCCTGGTATACAAGTGGGGCGTTCTTGAGTCCAAATTGCATACGTACCCACTGGAAGTCTCCGAATGGGCAGATGAACGCGGAGATTAGCTTCGCACGTTCCGTCACCCGGACCGCCCAGAATCCGCTCGCCATATCCAGACTCATGAACCACATAGCAGCCTTGAATCCAATCAGAAGGTCATCGATCAGGGGCAACGGGTAGCTAGAAAGCCGGCTGAACCCATTGACCACCCGGTAGTCGATACACATTCGGATGCCCACACCGTTCTTTTTGAGGACAATTACAATCGGGGAAGCCCACGGCGACAGCGACATCTCAATCAAGCCCGTTTCCAGCAGCTTCTTCAGAAGTTCGTACACCTTCATCATCAAGTGAGGGGCAATGGGCCTCAGTCGTTGAGCGACAGGTTTTGCGTCACCCACGCCCAGGTCGCACACCACGCCCCTGTCCGGGGCCGGTGCAGCGTTGCCATCCCCGATGAAGATATTGTGGTGATACTTGAGTATAGAGCGCAACTTCTGCTCCATCGGGGGTAGTCCGTCCGGGTTCCCCCACATCCGCCTTGTCGATATCACATTCGGGACTCAGGTCCTTCAGCTCGGGAAGCAACACCAATTCGTCACGCAACTGGGACAACAACTCGCTCGCCTCGTGCAGATACACTCCAGCGTCCAGGTCGAGCTCCTCCTGATTGATTCGCATGCATAGGTTGTACTCTTCCTCTAGCTTCCGCAACAGGGTACTAGGCATCGACGCCGTGGGTAGGTCAGACTCTTCCTGGTCGGAGATACTTCCGGAACTGTCTCCATCTAGGTCGGATGCGGCCAGATCGGATATGCTCAGGTTCCACTCATCAGGCTCGGATCAGACTCAGCTGCCGTGTCGGCATCGCTGTGAGCGTCCTCGACGGTCAGACGTCGACCGGTTTCTTCTTCGTTAGCATCCCCATCCGAAACGCCCTCGACGGATCCCGCCCGGGACTCAGCGTTACCCTGCTTTAGCATGACCAGCCGGTCCGTCCGGGATCCCGAGTCAGGCCGTAAGAGGATCTTGGTCGGCCATTCCCGCTGCGGTCTTTCTACGGCTGGGGGCTGCCGACTCCACTCAAGATCAATCTGCTCTTGTTCGCGCGCCTCTGCTTCCGGAGACACTGTCTTCTCATAGATCAGCTGCTGCCACTCCTGGTACCGCTAACTTCCCGGCAGGGCAAAACTTCCAAACCGGGAAAAATGCCCGAACTCGACGATCCGGGCCACAGGAGTCCGGCTGTCGATCCACACTTTCTGGTTCGAGACGTTCACCACCCTTACCGAGGACGCCCACGACTTGGTAGCATACAGGATCTTGGTAACCCAACGCTCACCCCGGCCGGCCCAAGCAACATCCAGTTGGGGGTTGCTCTGGCCGTATCTGACCTTCACGATCGCGTGTCCAGCCGCATACATGAAGTTCATTCCCAGAAGTACTTCCAATCCCTCGCCGATAATCGCCAACCAGACACTCATCACATACACCACACGGAATCCCAGGATGATCTTCACCCGGGCGTACGACGTAATGTTCGTGGGCGCGCCTCCTAATCCGGACACTCTGATCGGCTCCGGCAACATCCGGAATTTCAGCTTGAGCCTACGCGCAAGGTCCAAGCTAATCATGCTTCCAGATGCACCAGTATCCAAGAGTATCCTCGTTCGGAGATCGTTCACCGCCCCAAGCACTGTCGCCACTTCATGACTCTCTTCAGGCTCGTGATCCCCCCACCAACCGTATCTCTGCCCGGGCTGCAGGATGACTTCGACTTGGTCATCACCATTCGGGTTTTCCCGTCCAGGGTTCACACAGTTGGGGTCGTCAAACTGGTCCTGAAATATAGCTGACATGCATTGGTGGTTGTCTGGTTTTCTTCTTCTCAACTCGGGTCCGACATAACTAAGACACACAATCCTTTGGGTTTCACCAGCCCGGCGCGTTCTGGATCCCCATCCAGCGGGCTTACTAGTTTAACGGCGACCCCGGATCGGCCTCTTCACCCAGCAATTTCTTGCGCAAGGGTGGAGGCAGGTCTTGTAACATCCCCTTCTGAGCGAGTGACTTCACGGGTTCCAATGCGTCCTAATCTCCACAGGTTCCTTCATGAATCTTGCCACAACGCGAGCACGGCTTCACTCGACACGCATATCCCGGATGGCCCTTCCGGTTGCACCGGTCGCAAACGATCTCCGCCCAGCAGGTCTGTTCCTTGTGACCAAACTTGTGGCACTTCTCACGAACTTATTCTGGTCGAGGTTTTCCCGTCGAGGCGACTGTCATCCGGGCCGAGGTGATTGCCATCCCGGCCGGGGCGACTGCCACCCCGGACGGGAATCACTCTGCGTAGGCGGGCGCCACCCACTCTGCTCGATCGCCTTGAAGATAGCTTGACGGAGCTCGGGCTCCAGGATCTGAGCAACGGCTAGGGCGCTCGGCGCCACCTCAGCCGGGGTACTCCGGCTGGACTCCTTCGACTCCGCTTGGGACGACTTGGCCTCTTCGACTTCATCCTCGAAACGCACACGACCTTCAGAATCGTAGCCGGACTCCCCGTCCGAGGTTGCCACAAACGCACGGCGCCTTGGCTTGAACCGGGAATCCTGGATGTTGCCCGCTCGGAAGTCCCGCCTGGGCGGTGGTGTATCGTAGCCTCCATCTAGGTTCAGGTCCTCCTGCTGCTCCAGGATGTCTTCGAGGTCGTCCAGGCTGCGGATCTTCTGGTTAGCCAGGATGACCTTCAGCTGTGAGTCCCGGTTGTTCTTCAGGAAATGCTTGGCATGTTGCTTGCGCTCATTCTTGGACTTCCGGTACTTGATCCCCGCCTTGACCACAGCCTCATTCAGCCTGTAGAAGAACTCCGTCGGGGTTTCGGACGTCTTCTGCCGTATGGTGTAATACCTTTCACGCTCCGACGTCCGGAGCTTCAAGTATTTGCGGCGGAACTCCTGGACAAAGCGTTTCCAATTGCTCTGGACGTGCTTCTCCAGCTGGCCACGCCAATTCCGGACGGCAGGCGACAACTTCATCTTTAGCTCGCGAACCTTGGTCTGGTCGGACCAACCGCCCTGGACGAAGATGTTAGTGAACTTTTTCCACCAGGTACGTCGATCTCCAAGCGGGGCCTTCTCATCGAACTGGGCCAACGTACTGGAGTTGACATACGGCCGGAACGTCCAGGAGGTCTTGCTACCCCAACCGTAGATACCTCCACAGTCGGTGTAGCATCCACATCGTCCGGGCTGTCGTCCGAGCTGGAGCTATCATCGCCCGAACTCGAGGAGCTGGAGCTTGAGTCCGGGGACGAGTCGCGGTCCTGTCGGCGTTCCTTGCGCGGCGCCTTCTTGCGCTCGTCCTTCCTGGGCGGGTCCTTCCTTGGCTCCGATGGCTCCTTCTTCACCGTCGTCTTGGTCCCCAGACGGGAGGTCCCCGTCGGGGCAGCCTGCGTAGCCGTAGTAGATCGGTGCGCCGCATTAACTGCGACCGGCACATTCTTCACCACGGTCGACCTTAGAGTCCTTGCTAGACGCGCGACGTCGACTTCTGCCAGTGTCGCCAGTAGCTGGTCCCAGCCGGCTTCGGTCGCGTTCTTCTGTCCCGGCTGTGCACCTGCGACCGTTGCGTTTCCCGTGATTATGCCCGCTGCGTGTTCAGGGTTGTCACTTCCCGTTTGTGCCCGACTAGGGTTGGATGTTCCCCGTTCAGGTTGAGCTCGGGTAGATGTTGCTTCAAGGTTGAATATCTGTCCCACATGAAAACGCTGGATATTCTGAGCAGACTCACGTTCCTGCGCGCGCTCGGCTTCGCGCGCCTCCCGTTGGGCTTCGGCCAGAGCAAGCTCGGCTTCGGCATCCCGGCTGGGATCCTTCCCGGTCGACACAGCTTCGTGAAGCTTCGACAGCTCGGCACCAAGCTGCTGGACCTGGTGGAAGGTCGACACCGCCATCTCCGCCATCCCCGACTAGGCCGACAGGCTTGCCCGTCCGGACCGAGTGGACCGGTACGAGCGCCTGGATCGGCTCGAACGCCTGGATGGGGATCGGTCTCGCGATGATCTCCGGTTGGAACGTCGGCGGCGACGCCGAGCATCTCCATCCGAATCCGAGCCACTTGACAGCGAGCCACGTCTTGAGCGTCGATGCGCCCGGGACCTCGTCGACGTGCGCGTTCTGGATGTCACCCGGCTGGCCACCTCGTCAAGCGCGCCATGTCGGCATCGGCCTGAATGGGGATCGGCTCGCGTTTGTGGACCACTTCGCGCGTCACGTAGAAGCCCACGTCTCCAGCACCGGCCGACACGCCAACCGGGCCCCGGGCAGACATCGCCAAGGATCCCAACTGGGGCATCGGCATGTGCGACGCAGCGCTGTACCCGAGCGTCGAGTTCGACGAGTCCGAGGTGGTATTCCTCGAAACATACGACTCGGACGTCGCGCCGTAGGAAACCAGGTCGGAGGTGCCAACTATGCTCGGGACAGGGTCCGAAGTTGCACCTCTGGCCGGTGCATCCCGGGAGGACTCTTCAGCCGACGGGAACTCGGACGGCAGCGACTCGAACTGGGACGGCGGGGACGCAAGCGAGCTCTCGGCCCTCGGCGGCGCATGCTGCGGGCGCTTGGGCGCAGGCTCACCGGTGGATGACCCGCTTCGGATGGGATGAAGACCAGTCAAGCGAAGACGTAGGACGTAGGTCCGGCCCAGCAAGAATTCGTAGTCGTTCATCAATAGATCTCCATCCGCGTCTTCCGCGTGGTAATCCATGATCGGCGGCATCTCTGTCTGCGCTTGGACCTCCAACGCTGGCTGGATCTTGAACGTCGCTCCGACGCCACTCGACGAGCTCGGCAGCGAGTAGTCGTTGGATATCTCCAACCACGGTCCGTGACACGAGGCGGTTTCAGAAATTTGCTGACAACGTGCCGTCACCTCCGCGACTTGGAGTTTCTATTGGATTGTGATCGGTGGATTACTTGGATACGGCGCGGCTGTACCCGTGTGATACGGATGGCGACTGTGGGAGAGAAGTGATTCCAGGGGATGAATCCAGTGCCTGACCGCAGATGGGCCCAACTGGCTGGAAGTGTGAATCCTGGGGGTGCACACCCAGGATTTCAGAGAAACACTCAGTCCCGCCGCGGACTTTCCCTTACGATGAGTGCCTAAAGTCTGG
>JAIKVE010001770.1:0-10445 GCA_024679115.1 Phytophthora pistaciae
CGGCCGGCGGCAACAAGCTCTTCCAGCTGCGGGCCGACCCCAACAGCAGCCTGGCCGCCTTCAAGAACGCCGTGTGGCAGGTGCTCAACGACGACAGCGACGGAGATGCGGCGCTGGGCAGCGTGGACTACCTCGTGATGGAGACCAGCGGCACCACGGACCCGACGCAGCTGGTGGCGGCCGTGCAGGAGAAGTTCGGCAAGATGACGCGCGCGCGGCTGGACTCGGTGGTGACGGTGGTGGACGGAGACGCAGTAGCCCAAGACGCTGCCAATGGGGTCGAGCCCTGTGCAGTGGCTGTTCGACAGCTCCAGTGTGCCGACGTGGTGCTGCTGAACAAGGTGGACCTCATGGACGAGGAGAAGCTGCAGGCTGCGAGGCGAGTTGTGCAGAAGTACGCGCCCTGTGCGCGTGTATACGAGACGGATCATGGTCAAGTGTACTTGCCGCACGTGCTGGACATTGCCCCGCCCGAGGATGTGTTTAACGGCGGAGTGAGTCATGAGAAGGTCGAAGCGCAATGGAACACGGGGTTGAGTGCGTTAAATGGCGCGGTGACTCCCGCACCGAGTCGTCTGCGTGTAGATAGAGGGTCGGAAGTGGCGGTGAAGGAGGAGGTGAACACAGCGTCGCAGGCGTTCGCCTCCGTGGCGTATGAACGGACGGCGCCTACATCGCTGGCAGCAGTTCACGACTGGATCCAGCATCATTTGCCGAAAGGCACACTGCGTGCCAAGGGGGTCATGCATATTGCTGAGCTTCCGAAGTATCGCTTCGTGGTACAATTGAGCGGCAAGCGGCGACTGGAGGTGGAGAATGCTGGCGTCTGGCAATCGACGCCCAAGACGCAGTTCGTCGTGATTGGCCTCAACAACCCCAGCTCAAGTAACGGAGAGCACTTTGACGAGGCCCAAGCTTTCGAAAGTCTGGAGACGTGCCTATCAAGGTCAGTGCACGATTTGGATAGCGGTGTCGAGTCCTCCCGTGCCACTTGCCTTGCGAAGTTGGAAGCTGACGAGCGCTTCGAGACGCTGGTCTCATCCGAGCAAGCTACGACGATGGCGTTCCGCCTCACGTGCCCCACCTCGACGCTGGACGAGACGATGCTTCGTCACCACCATCACGTGGACATGAACGAGTTGACCAAGCGTCTGGTGCGAGAGGTGAACGCCTCGGGAGGCGGCTCTCTCCTGCTCTACGCTTCAAATCTGAGTCCCGACGACGTCGAAGGAGACCAAGTGTACGCCGTAGCCTCGATCGTTGGCCCGGCGTCCGTTCTGAGCATGTGGAACGAGCTCGACTCGCGCGCTGAGTTGATCATCAACGAGGTGAAGAAGAAGCTCGCTGGCTGTCTTTGCGGGTTTTAGACAACTCCAAGGATACGTGCATTATCAATGGAGTGATCCAACAACTTCAACATGAGAGTTGACTTCCAAGTTTTGATTTCAATTTTGCTTATCGTTGCCACTGCAGGCATTGGGCCCACGATCTTTTGCTGCAGGTGTTGCAGCTAACTCACGCAGATGACGTACACGGCGTGAATGATCCCGGGAACGTAGCTAGCACAAGTTAAACCAGCACTATCAGTCACCAACACTAGGACACCCCGTTTCAAACCGCTTCAAGTTGCCGCCTCGCGTACCCGAACAGCGTCAGCAGCCCATTGATCGCCAGGTCCTTGTTGCAGCCGGTTTGCAAGAAGACCCCGAGCGGCGGCAGCAGCACCGCGCAGACCAAGCGCGCAGTCTTGTCCCAGTCGAAGTCCGAAGCGCTCGACGAGGAGCGGCGCTCGTCGCCCTCGAACCAGGTGTCGGCATCGTCCACAGCGTGGCCCATTGTTCACGGGCTCGAGACGGAAACTGCAACTGCCATAAAGATCTCTCCGATTCGTTGACTCGGATCCGACCGTTACCGCTGACGTGAAGTGATGAGCTCAACTCAACTGGCGAGAGACAAAACTGAAGAAAAGGGCGCTTGTTTCTCATAGCTTTTTTCTGGGTATTGCGCGCGCCGACTGAAGGAGATCGCTGCCCGCTTGCCACGGATGAGCAGAGGCACAGCGCCACATTTTTTACTTGGATGTGGCGCCTGCCTATTCCTTGATTAGAATGTAGACAGCGTGGATGACGCCGGGAATGTAGCTGTTTAGATGCAAAAAGCAAAAGGCAACACGGTTAGGCGGTGCTTAAAGCGACAGGGCGGGTGGGTGGACTGCAACAGAGACGTACCCGAGCACGGTGAGCAGGCAGTTGATGGCCAGGTCCTTGGTGCAGCCGACCTGGAAGAACACGCCGACGGGCGGGATGATGACCGAGCAGATCAGGCGAGGGATGTCTCCGCAGGTAATCGGCATCTTGGCGTTGGTTTGTAGCTGGTGGGGGGACTTCTTCACGCGAGGCAAAATCGAAAGTGGGAAATGTGCCGCTGCTGCTGCTGGACGGATATCCAAGTCGGCGTGGGTGACAACCTATCTATCCGATCTCTCTTGGTTTCACTATGGTGCCGCGCTTCAAGGGGAAGGGGATGGGGGCCCAGCTGCAAAATGATGGCTCGCGCGGGATTGGCGAAAAATGGCTTCGAAATGCCGCGCGGCCAATCAACGATCGCGGTGTAAGGCGCCGCGTTTGTAGCCATGACGAGATTCTCTGGGGTGTCACATCAACCAGCGCCGCCGCCAGAGTGCTGGACGATGGCAATGGTTTCCCTATGGCAACACGCTGCCAGCAAGTGAGTGCTCCTTATCGCCTTTGCCATCTGATTCCCCGTCGGAAAATGCGCGCAACCACGTGGGCGGGGCCGCGGCTTGAGACAGCGCGGCAAAGGCGGCAGCTGCTGTTTGTATCGCCTGGAAATTGATTGCCTCTGCGCGATTAGACTGTGTTCTTTGTCCCGTCAACAGGACTAAAACCAGGACTATTTTTCACAATCAGGCAGGTGGGTACACCCGCACGTCTTGTGATTGGCTGGCGAATATCAGGGGCATAGCTGGATTTCTCACCAATGACATGACGCAAAAATTGACATGGATACCGCTGCAAGAAGATCGCCAAAGGTGCGACCTTGACTCAGTGATTGAAGACACCAACATCTCCACTGCATTAAGACTTCATCGATCCTTGGACTTCAGACACTTAGAATTAATGGGGATTATTATTCACTGGTAATTATTTCCTTCCTACTACGTTCCGACCTGCCAGGCTCTAATCCTTGCAAAACTTTCACTTTAGACCGTGCCGTAGGGGGCCTTCTTGTTGGCCAGCAGGGCCTCGTCGTCCTCCTCGTCGACCCACTTGTCGCCGCCCTCGCGCTCCATCTTGATGGCCAGCAGCGCCGCGCCGCACGTGTTGGAGAAGATGAAGAGCGGGCCCACGAGCGGGATCATCTGCAGCAGCAGCATCTGGAAGCCGAAGCTCGAGTACTGGAACTTGCGCTGGCTGATCCAGCGCTGCTGCTGCTTGAAGCCGAGGCCCTTGAGGTCGAAGTAGTACAGGTGCGACTCCCAGGCCATGAAGGTGCTGTGCAGCCACGCGTACACGATGCTGCCGATGACCGGGATCAGGTGCAGCGGCAGCGACACGATGAGCAGGATGACGTGGAAGATGGCGTCCAGGCGGAAGAAGGACGTGCACACGCGCACGACGGCCGACTCCTGCGTGTCGCGGTCCACCAGCGCAGCGTAGCCCTTCTCGCGCAGCACGTAGGCGAAGATCTTGTCCTTGAAGTACTCGAGCACCAGGAACGCGTACAGCAGCGTGACCAGGAAGATCTCGACGATCACGAAGATGACGGCGAAGATCCACGACAGCACGGAGGGCAGGCCCTTCTCGGCCATCCAGTTCTCCTGCGGACGCAGCGTCCAAGCGAAGAGCAGGAACACGGAGAAGATGCTGAACGCCAGCGTCAGCAGCAGCGGGAACGCCGCCTGCTTCCACAGGTGCGGATGGCCCAGGAAGTATGCCACGCCCTTCAACGCGTAGAACGGCATAGCAATGTGTCTTTGTCTTGGGAGTTGTGCACTACAACCGCCGAATTGGGAAATGACCGACGCTTGCAACGCTGAAGAGAGCGGAACGAGTGGAGAGCGTCGAGGCCATTCTGGAACCAGCCGTCGTGCGTGGGTGAGAGATCAAATTGATCCGGAGCTCTGCTGCTGGACGCAGGATACTTTTTGGTTGGATACTTTAGCTTTGATCACGCTCCGCAAATGATTTGCATGTCAAGAGGGAGCAATCGAATCAGATTCGGGCTCACACGTCCCAGATACCCCCCCCCCCCCCCCCCCCCCCTTGTGCGTTGAACGTTCCGCTAGACTGTGACGCTCTCGCTGCTGACCAGCGTGTCCTCCTCGTCGACACGCTTGTTGTTGTTGTTCTTGCTGTTGCTGACGCGCTCCAGTTCCTCGGCCAGCAGCGCGGCGCCGCAAGTGTTGGTGAAGATGAAGAGCGGGCCAGCGCACGGGACCATCTCCAGCAGCAGCGCGGACATGCCAAAGTGGCTGTACTGCACCTTGTAGCGGCTCACCCAGCGGCGCTGCTGTCTCAAGCCGAAGCCCTTGAGCTCGAAGTAGAAGTGGTGGTATTCCCAGGCCAGCACGCTGCCATGCAGCCATGCATACACGATACTGCCGAGGACCGGCACCATGTGCAGCGGCATCGAGAGGAGCTTGAGCGCGCAACTCGACAGGACGTACGACGTGCACTCCGACACAGCAGTCGAGTGGCGCTTGCGGCCTTCATCCAGCAGGCCACCAAGGCCGCGGTCCCTCAGCACGAAGGCGAAGATCTTTTCTTGGAAGTCGTCGACGAACACGGCGCCGTAGACGATGGTGGACGCGAAGATCTCCGCTACAACGATGCAGATTGTCAGGACCGTGGCGAACTGGTCGGGGATGTCCTTGTCGTCGAACCAATCTTGTTGTTTTGAGAACGTGTTGAAGAAGAGGAAGTACGCGGCAGCCACGCCGAACACCACTGTGAGAAGAAGCGGGAACGCCACCAGCTTCCAAAGCGCGGGACGGCAGACGAAGTAAGCGATTCCTCGGAGCGCGTACGCTACCATTATTGCTGGCGGTGAAGTTGCTTGCGGCGGCGGATTTGGAAATGACTTGCTTGCATCACCAGCTTGCCAACTCCATTGGCTGGAAGCTGGAAGCTGTGGTGCGCATGTAGTTGATGCGACGCTGTCAATGTTTTTCGAGTGCAGTCCTGTAAACAAGCTTCTTCGCGATGGGGATTTACATGGTGGAAGACAAGAAGCATCTGTGAGTAAATACATGTAAGAAGAAAACACCTATGCATCGAGTTACGAAATGAACAGCTCCATTACCTACCTGATATGTATTAGTACATGCGATCATCAGGTGCAATCGGCCTCCCCACTCAAATTACTTGGACGTGCTTCCGTACGGCGGCACATACGCACCGAGCTTGTTGACGAGCGGCACCTTGTCCATCTCAATGTTCTTCTCCTTCTTGCTGCCTTTGTCCTTGCCGCCCCAGCTCCACTTGCTGTTCTTGCGCCGCTCCTGCTTCTCCAGCTCCTTCTCAATGCTAGCAGCAAACAACGCGGCGCCTGCAGCGTTCGTGAACATGAAGATGGCGCCGGCAATGGGGGTCATCTCGAGCAGCATAGCGCCCATGCCAAAGGCCGAGTACTGGAGCTTCCGCGCAGCGACGATCTCCTTCTGCTGCTCGAAGTCGAAGGCCTTCATCTCGAAGTAGTACAGGTGCGCCTCCCACGCCATGAGCGTGCCGTTGAGCCACGCGTACGTGACGTTGCCCAGCACGGGGATCATGTTGAGCGGCAGCGTGATGACCAGCAGCCCGAGACGCAGCATCACGCTCACCCGGCAGCAGGACGTGAGCACGCGCAGGAAGGGCGAGTGGCGCTCCTCATTCTCCACCAGCTCCCGGTACCCGCGCTCGATCAAGACATGGGCGAAGATCTTGTCCTTGAACCACTCGAGGCACACGAGGCCGTAGACGACCGTGACGATAAACACCTCGATGATCACGAAGATGACGGCTATCAGCCACGCGAAGAAGGTCGAGAGCCCCGCGTCGTACAGCGCGCGCTCCTGTCGGTGCAGCGTGAAGGTGAAGAGCGTGACGGCCACGCCGAACGCCACGGCCACCGTCAGCAGCACGGGGCACAGCGTCAGGCGCCAGAGGTGTCGGTCCCCCAGGAAGTAGAGGATGCCGCGCAGTGGGTAGGTCGACATGGGAGGCTGCGGGTCGGATGTCAAATGACCAGACGAGGGTGATTTGAAGGGGTGGCTGAGTGGAACGCCCCCTGTCCAGCAGCAGCACCCAAGTGGAGGTGACGATTTATTTAGCTCTTAAGGTACGTACATGCAGGGGCTCTGCTCCGTATCAACTAACTTACACGAGCGAGCGATACGACTCGGTCTCCTCTTGGTGCGGCACCTGCGGGCGCTTGGCGGCCTCCTCCCTCTCGATGCTGGAGGCGAAGAGCGCTGCGCCCACTGTGTTGGTGAACATGAAGACGGCTCCGATGCCCGGCACCATCTCCAGCAGCAACGCCTGCATGCC
Organism: Phytophthora pistaciae; assembly: GCA_024679115.1. NCBI lineage: Eukaryota > Oomycota > Peronosporomycetes > Peronosporales > Peronosporaceae > Phytophthora > Phytophthora pistaciae. Next base: position 6,552 of record JAIKVE010001770.1, read on the forward strand.
GAAGAGCGTGTACTGCGTGCTGCGCTCGTTGATGAGCGCTTGCTGCTGCTCGAACGAGTAGTTCTTGAGCTCGAAGTAGAAGAAGTGATACTCCCACGCCACGAGCTGCCCGTTGAGCCACGCGTACGTGGCGTTGCCCACCACGGGCACGACGTTCAGCGGCACGGAGATCAGCAGCAGCCCGAGACGCAGCAAAACACTCACGCGACAGCAACTGGTGCAGATGCGGATGCACGACGCGTGTCTGCGCTTGTTGCTCACGAGCTCCTCGTGGCCTTGCTGGCGCATGACGAACTCGAACACCTTGTCTTGGTAGCAGGCCAGGCAGATCAGGCTGTAGACCATGACGATCACGAAGCTCTCCACGAGGCACAGCATGATAGCCAGCACCCACGCGAGTCCCTCGGGCACTCCGGCGTCGTAGAGCGCTTGCTCCTGCGGGTACATGGCGGCTCCCAGCAGCACGATGACCGTCGTCATACCCACGACAATGGTCAGGAGCACGGGGCAAATGGTCATGCGCCATAGCGCTGGGTGCGCCAGGAAGGAGGCCAGACCCTGAGCCACGTACGTCGACATGCTTGAGCTGCAGGCGAAGAAGAGCGATATATCGGGCCAGAAAACGAGATGGCTGCAGCGCCGCTCGTGGTGGCTGCCTCCATTCCAATGCACAGACGTTCTCGTTGAATGGCGCTGCGATCGCTGCGCTCTTCATTATCTACAATAGATACTTTCTACACGATGCCTCCGGACGGCACGTAGCCGTTGCTGTACGCGTTGGCGTTGTTGTTGCTGTTTTGGTTCCAGTTGGGCTGCACGCCTCCTCCTCCCTGCAGTCCTCCCTGCAGCGCTCCACGCTCGCGTTCCTCTTCCTCCAAGTGCGCAGCGAGCAGCGCGGCCCCCACCGTGTTGGTGAAGACGAAGAGCGAGCCAACGCCAGGGATCATCTCCATGAGGAGCGCCTGCATGCCAAAGGAGCTGTACTGCACTTTGTGCTCGTTGATGAAGGCCTTCTGCTGGCCGTACGAGAAGTTCTTGAACTCGAAGTAGAGCAAATGGTACTCCCAGGCCAGGATGGTGCCGTTGAGCCACGCGTAGATGATGGAGCCGATGATGGGGATCAGGTTGAGCGGCAGCGTCACGATGAGCAGCACGAGCCGCAGCCAGAGGCTCACGTGGCAGCAGGAGCGGCAGGCGCGCGCGCAGCTGGCGTGGCGCTCCTCGTCCTCCACCATGTCCTTGAAGCCGCGCGCCACCATGACCTGCTCGAAGATCTTGTCCTGGTAGCAGCCCATGATGACGAGGTTGTAGATGAGCGTGACCAGGAAGATCTCCACCAGCACGAGCATCACGGCCAGCAGCCACGAGAGCCATGAAGTCACGCCCGCGTCCTCCAGCCCCTCGGCCTGAGGCACCAGCGCGACGGAGAAGAGCACGACGACGGACGCGATGGCCACCACGAGCGTCAGCAGTAGCGGGCACAGCGTGGTGAGCCACAGCCGCGGATGCGTGACGAAGTAGGCCAGGCCCTGCACGACGTAGGTGGACATTGCTTCGGTGACGGAAGGGATAGATGCAGTGGAAGGTGGTGGAGATGTATGGAGTGCAGCGCTGGACTTCGCCGTCTTAGTCTCGATGATGCCAACGGCGAGGAGGAGCAAGGGAAGCAAACAGTGAAATGATGACATGGGTTGTTGAGACCGGCGGGCGATTGGCTGAAAATGAAGATGTGTGGAACGTAACGGGTTTCACCGAATACAAGCCCCTCATTTTGACAATGGCTACATTTCGCCAGTTGGAATTGGAATTTTCGGAATTGTGGGTACCGGTAGTACCGGCATGCTGTACCGGTCCGGTACAGCATGCTCGTTGCTCTCTCTACCTGACGGAAATCACTTTGTACGTAGCGGTCCGATGACTGCAAGGCTTTGGTTGCCATCGTCGCGTTCGCCGCCGCAGGTATGTAAGTTCACACTAGTAGCCGCCCTCTGGATGGGACGACTGTAGCTCACATTGCTCCACTATTCCTTGCAGTCGACGCTGCAAGCGATGCGTCTCAGTGCGCCGCCGTCAAGACGTGCTACATGGCTGGAGATCCGTCCATGCCCTGCGTTGTGACCGAGGAAGACTGTCATCCGTGCATGCTCTTCGACGGCAACTCCTGCTTCGTGAGAGCGAGCGGCTCCTGTCCGTTTGGCACCAACTGCACAGGCGTCTTCTTCTCGGGCTCAACCGGTAGCAGCTCTATTAGCAACTCCACCACCAGCAGCAACAGCACGAAGGACTCGAGCACGTCAGGCACTGCAGATACCGGTACGACATCGCTGGCGGGATCATCCCGTTCTCACACTAACAGTGCGGGCGGATCATCGTCCGAGACCGAGGTCACGGACTCTGGTGACAGCGGCTCGAGCACGACCTTGATAGTCGCCATCCTCGGTGTCGCCGTTGTTATCGCAGTCTTGGGGGTGATCGTGCGGAAGCTCTTCCTGCGTGCTCGAGCTGCGAGCGAGCAGAACGACGAGGAGCAGGAAATACCGTCGCCGCCCGCCACAGAGATGACTGCCAGCTTCTCGAGCAACGGCACCACGCGCGACGCGGGCGCCGTAGTCGCGCGTAGCGCAATAGGAACGGACCTTAGCGAGTCGAAGAGTACGTCCGTGTAGTAGGCAGCATCAAACGGGACCATGTAAAGTTTACAGTAAACCTTCCAGCCACGCACCGGTCAGCCGGTAGGCATCCTACACCGAATATAGGCCATGAACGCGTTGCGCGTTGCGCTTCGACGCGTCGATCATCATTTGACTCTCTGAGCAAAGTGTCGTTGTGCATGCTCCTGCCGCCAAAGCACGATCGGCAACTTGCAGACTGCAAGCACACACACCGAAAGCTGCGGGCGGATCAGAGATTTGTGTATCTCGCTGCGACCAGACCGGAAAATTGAGCGCCATCACCAGGATGGCGAGGCCACTGGCGTCAAGCCATGACCTCTACATAAAATCAAGCAACCGAGTTGCTTGTCATGATGCGGAGAGCGCAAGGCCAAATACATCTTGCAGTCCCTGTTTCGGAGTCACCCACGCTGTGTGTGTATGTGTGGCCATGCAGGCTCTTGCCTTGCACTTGCTGTTTCCGGTGAGCGGTCTCGTCTGCCGTTACGTCTCCGCGCCAGCCGACTTTCGACCAATCACCGGCATTTTCAGAGAAACCGTGCATAAACGCTGCGCTAACTGGCTTGCGAGCTGCGGTGTTGGCCAATGGGCGCGCCCGGATTCGAGCCAGACGGACGAGCGTGCGAACGGGTATAGGCTGGCAAAGCGCCCAGAGGCTCCCCCGGCGAGCTCCAGTGTACTAACCGCAGTCAGTCGCAGCCCACCACCTCGCGGCCAGCTCCATTCGCGCTGGCATCGTCGTGTGTACCAACCAGAACCACCACAGCAGCGAGGCCTCCGCGCACCGCAGCAGAGAGAGCCCCACTCAGCGCAGGAAATAAGCAGGTCGGCAACAGGCAAATAGCCCAGAAGCAACAGGCAGCAAGCAACTCAAGTGGTTAGAGAAAGAGAGAGGGGAGATTCTCTAACCTGAACCAGATTTCACCTAACGACGATGCAAACTTCGTGGCTCCTCATCGTCGCCGCGGCACTTGCCGGTACGTGTTTAGCACCATACTCAAGTCCGACATAACATATCGGGACGATGCGCTAAATGATCTCTAACTCGCAGTGTATACACGACCGACAGCTTCCGGCAGCTCCGTCGGCGCCGCTAGATCCGTCTTCGCCGCCAGCACGTCGCAGTGCTCGTCCGTCGAGACGTGCTACGAGGGCGGCGCGTCCTCCACGCCCTGCATCGTGTCCACCGGCGGCTGCCCGCCCTGCATCACCTTCGCGGACG
>JAIKVE010001771.1:0-10439 GCA_024679115.1 Phytophthora pistaciae
TGGTGGCCTCCGTGGCGTCGCCCAGGGCGTCCACGCGCACGGCCAGCGCCGTCTTGGCAGCGAGCACACGCGAGATCTTACCCTTGTGCTTGGGGGCGGTCTGGCCGATCAGCGAGGCGTGGTAGATGAGGCCGTACTTGGGGGTGTCGTGCTTGGTCTTGAGGGCACGGAACAGCGCCTTCTCGGCACCGAGGATCTGCACGGTCGAGGCCGGGTGCTTGGCCAGGTTCATGAGGCTGCCGGCGTGGGCGATGAGACGAGCGCCCACGAGCTCGCCCACCATGACCGTGAGGTTGGGGGCGATGGCGTTCATGCGGTTCTTGAGGTAGTCGAAAAGCTGCGCGCGGTACTCCGTGAGGGAGATGACCTGCTCACACAGGGCCGAGATGTTGGTCACGTCCTCCTCCGAGATGTCCGTGCCCATGGACACCTCGCACACCTCGCGCATGGAGGCCTCCACGTCCTCCGACAGGATGTCCGAGAAGTCGAGCGTCTTGACCTTGGAGCGCACGCCCATCTTGAGCACGCACTTGGCGTACTGCAGGTTGTCCGTGACGATCTTGCCCATCTCGGGGAAGTGCCAGCCGAACCACTCGCGCACGCGCATCGAGTACGTGTTGATCTCCTTGTCGAGCTCGTCCAGCAGGCCGATGGCCTGCACGATCATCGTGTCCACCTTGTCGGCGCTGAACTTGAGTTTGTAGCGCGAGAGCGAGTGCGACAGGCCGAGCGTCATGGCCTTGAGGTCGTCGTCCTCCAGGCCCGTGATGAGCGTGTCCATGTTGGCGCGGATGCCGCGCATGACCTCGTTCACGGCGCTGTCGTTGACGCACGAGATGCTGAGCTTGTCCTTGATGAGCGAGCCGAGCGCCTTGTCCGACACGGCCAGCTTGTCCTTGAGGCCGGCGTCCACCACGTTCTTCTTGAGGAACTTCTTGAGCGTCTTGCCCATCTTGCCGTCCACCATGTCGGTGGCGGCGGCCACGGCCTCGGTCGTGTCCTTGAAGGCATTGAAGCCCTTGAGCTTCAGCACCTTGGCCGCCTTCTCGGGCGTGGCGAAGTGCTTGTACACGTCGTCGGCGCTGGCCAGCTTGGCCTCATCCTGCACCTTGAACAGCGCGTGGCCCGCGGCCGTCTCGAACAGAACCAACATCGTACGTAGGAAGTGACTTAACTGTCTTAGCGGAGGACTCCGATTCGCGACTGATCCTGCGTTCAAGCGCGCTCGGTGCTGGCCAGCCAATGGACACCGCCAGACCCACGATCTGGCATACTGACCTGCGATCCGGCCTGCTCCCTGTCAAATCCGATCGCATCGACTGGCGGCCCGCCAATAGGCCGCTCTAAGCGCTTTCATTGGCCGAAAGTCCGCGCGCGGCTTTCACTGGTGGAGGGCTTCTGGGGCTGCCCGGACACGCGCGGACAGCGCCGGCAGCTCGGCATTTGTTGCAAAGTTCCTCTCCTAACAAGTACGTACTGCATGCCCCTGCTCCGAGCGCGGGATTAGTCGTCGTAGAGCTTTGGAATGTGTCGTTATTTATAATAACGATGTGTCTTAAGACCGAGACTGTCCTGCGCGACTGACGTGGACTCTGGCTAGTCATGGCTTGAGTCCCGCCTGGAAGTGCGGTGGTACAGACGTGTTCTTAACCTTCCGTGTTTCCTCCCCGATTGCCCCCCTTCATTACACTACAGACTCCAACATGGCTGACTACGACGAGGAAGAAGTGACGCGCGGTGTGACGGTGCGCGACGTGAAGCCCGCTGACTTCATCAAGGCCTACGCCGAGCACCTCAAGCGCTCGGGCAAGATCGAGCTGCCCGCCTGGTGGGACGTGGTCAAGACGGCCTCGTTCAAGGAGTACTCGCCCGCCGACCCGGACTGGTACTACATCCGTGCCGCCTCGATCGCGCGCAAGGTGTACCTGCGCCAGTACACTGGTGTGGGCTCGCTCAAGAAGGTGTACGGTGGCGCCGCCCGCAAGGGCGTGCACCGCCAGCACTTCCAGCAGGCCTCGGGCGGTCTCATCCGCCACATCCTGCAGCAGCTGGAGGAGATGAAGGTCGTGGAGAAGTGCCCCGAGGGCGTGAACAAGGGCGGCCGCAAGATCTCGAGCCACGGCCAGCAGGACCTGGACCGCATCGCCGGCCAGGTGGTGCGTGCTTAAGTTCGGTCGCTACTCGCAGCCGCCACTTAACCGGAATGAACCAGAGAGCTATTTTGCAATAATCGAAGCTACTTTAGACGCGCGCTCGCACGCTGCGTCGGCTTTCGTCTCATCACTTCTCCTTTATTCATTGTCTTCATTTGTTGAAACGCTTCACGTCGTGTTAACCATTGCACTGTGGCTGCATGTTGATTTGGCACGTTACAGGTATCTTCGTGCCAGTGTCTTCACTCGAGCGTCGAACACCTCGGACGAGATCGGCGTGTCGTACTCGTAGAAGGGGTTCATCAGCAGCTAGACAACAACAACAACAACAAGCAGCAGTTAGTATCTAGACAGACGAGCCCCGGATCTTCTCCGTCGCGCACGCCCCTCACCTTGACGTAGAGCTCGTGCACCTCGTGGAAGAAGGCCTTGACGGTGTCGTCGTTGCGGGTCTCGTGCAGCAGCAGGAACTTGACGCCCGAGGCCGTGACAAAGGCCGACACGAGCTGGTCGTTGAACCGGTCCACGACCTTGAGCGCCATGGCGGGCGTCGTCCACATGAGCTCGTCCACCAGGTCCAGCGCCGCGTGCAGCACGAACTCGTCCACGTGCGCGCTCTCCTCCCGCCGCGCCCGCATCTCCATCTTGTACAGCGGCTCCTTGGAGCCCACCACCACGAACATGGACATCTTCCTTTGTTACGACAAAATTACAGCACCCTTAAAGAGGAATCCGCAACCTTAAAAACGGCTCGGCAACCTTAAAATTACAGGTTGCTTCAGCAACCGTAATTCAACCGGTAAAATATCAAGGGGAAAATGACAATAGCAGCGACAACTTTGAGATGGAAATTTGACGACCAAACGGGCTGCTGACTTCTTGCGGACTGCAACACGTATCCTAGCTAAGAGGAAGGAGCTGCACCGCATCAAGCGAGACTATCACCACCGCCGCGCTATCCGCCGTGGTTCAGCAGGTTCCACGGGTACCGCGCGCGACACAAATCAAGCAGTCTTGGTGAAAAGCTCCGCCAGTGCTGTGTCACACACTTCTGACACTGTCAGAAGGAGAGAGATGCAGGCGATGCTCGGCGTAAGGTTCTCGCTACTCGAGCAGCACATTTCCCTCGCCCAAGCATGCCACGCTGCATTAGATCAAAGAGCTAATCCGATCGGCCTCGAGCATGGGGCCATGGGCCAACAGACTTCACGTTCGTCACGCCAAGACATCGAGTATATGCAGGTGCAGCCTCTACACCTATATCAAGGCCGTCTCATAGCGCTGGTTTCCCCCGCATAAATGGTAGTAGCTGCTAAGGACTTCCCGATCAAACCCAGTCTGTCTAGCATACAGTAATAGCCAACGTAGGTGTTCAAGCGATACCCACACAATATATTACGCGCTTATTATAGTGGCTTAGCTTTCGCGTCTCCCCCTTTACGCTTGGCTGACCTCGATTCGTCGGACCGCAACCTTGACCGTGGCTCCATGTCTGCTCGAACGCGCACAGGCATCACACGTTGGAGTACGAACGCAAGCACCCTACAACTTTCTCCGCACAGTGCAACGTACCATAAGAAGCCTTCAGGCGAGCTCACTGTCACAGTCCTCGCTGCGTCTTCCAGGCACCCAGTCGCTGGCTGTCGTCCCGCCCACTGCTTGGCCGTTGGACGTGGCTACTGGCTATCCAGTAGCACAGGTTAGATATACTCGCATCCCGAAGCCACGGCAAAGACACTTACACGTCATCGAGCAGGGGGCAACATGGCGGTCGCTGCTGTTTCTTCGGCTTGCCTTCCACGTTGGATCTTTTGAAATGGGGCACCTTTCACACGAGCTCGTTGGACAACCTTGACAATTTTACAGTACGAATATCTTACCCCAAGTAGAACTTGGGGTAAGATATTCGTAGGGGTAGAAATTTTGCGCATCAGTAGAGTATCGTAAATTACAAGGTTGCTCGAGCAACATTATCGGATTTTTTATGTTCGTATTAAGGTTGCGTTAACCAGGAATCGCTCGATACGCTTGGCTTTCGAAGAAGTAGCGCTGGTACAGCCTAGCAATTTACCCAAGTACACACTAGTGTACTAGGTCTCGGCAAGCAGCAAGCTTACTGAGTTACTGAGTTTTGTTGAGTACAAAAATTCCCTAAAGAGGGACCTTTTTACTCCATACTTCAGGAAAATCGCGGTACTTGACGAGTACCGCAGATTTTCCCATCGGGAGTATGCGATACTAACGTAAAGTACCGAGTAAAAATTACTTAAACGAGAGACTCCCGCTTAAGTAATTTACTTAAGCGGGAGTCTTTCGTTTAAGTAATTTTTACTGCCGAAAAGGTGGCCGCGAACTTACGAAAACGTATCGGAAAGACCGCTCGTTTTCTGCAGAGCAAAACGCCCCAAAGGGCGTGATCTTTTCCGCACAAATTTTTAAGTTCGCGGCCACCTTTTCATCGACAGTTGAAGAGCAATTGGTACCAAAAAAAATGGCACCGCCTAAGTGCGCTCATTCACTTAAGCGTGAGACTGTAAACTTAAACGGGATCCCGTGTACTGTAGAATGTCTACTTACTTAATGTCGAGTTCACCGGAAAGACACTTCTATGGGTTTTCGTATCACGGGATGCCGACCGAGGATAACAGTTTGTTGCGGGAGTACGTGAACGCGCTGTTGGCCCACCGCGGGGAGCTGGTGATCAAGGAAAAGCTTCCTGTGCGGTCGAAACTGGCGATGCTGAGCGTGGTGAGGGCCCCCGATTCCTAGGAATCGCGCCCTATTGCCTACTGGCACATGTAGACCGAGCGCTGTGCTGGAACCGCTGCAAAGGCGAAGATCCGGCTCAGGATGCTCGCGTCCATGTATTGCACCGATCTCAGAGAGGAATCGGGGGCCCTCACCACGCTCAGCATCGCCAGTTTCGACCGCACAGGAAGCTTTTCCTTGATCACCAGCTCCCCGCGGTGGGCCAACAGCGCGTTCACGTACTCCCGCAACAAACTGTTATCCTCGGTCGGCATCCCGTGATACGAAAACCCATAGAAGTGTTCGTTCATCCTGTCGGGCGGAGCAGAGAACGCCAACTCCACCAGCTCGCGTGCCGTTCGATAGGACTGGTCACGCAGCAACGTCTCGAGGCCCTCCACTGCTCTGCTCTCGTAGATTTCTAGCTTCTTGATCCCCCAGTTACGCAGGGCCTCGTTGTGCGTTGAGATCGACGCATTGCAGCCGTCAAGCCGAAGTTGTTCCAGCTTCGGACAAGCCACCGCGACCTCGCTCAAATCGACTTCAACGTCGCCGCTGGTCTCACTAAAGTCGAGCGCGAGAGACTTAAGGTTCCCGCCGATTAGTCGTAGCAGGCGCGTCACTAAGGCGCCGTCCTGCAGGCGCCAAAAGTCCGCGATCAGCGAACGCACACCGCCCGAGCCTGCTGCCTCTTGCATCGTGACGTCATCCGAAGCTTCATCGCTCACGAACTTGATCGCACCTCCCTCCAGTTCAACCTGGCAGATTCCGTAGCCAGGAACGACAACATTCGCTTGGTTTCCCATGCTGGAAGGGTCATAGTAAGCTCGGCAGCGGCAGTCTCGCGATAGCACTAGGACGAGACCACTGGGTCGCTGCTCTGTGTCTTCTGCATCTTCTTCTTCCTCTGAGCCCCAGAACTCGTCGTCATATTCTGACACACTAATGGGGCGGAGCTCGGTGCCTTGTGGAATGTCCACGTATCCGTACATTGAAGCAGCAGAGCCCTCTTCTGGTTGCGGATAGCTGGTCTGTAGCGCGGCTTCAGTGGCAGACACGAGCTCCTCCGTCAGGTCCATGGGGGACAACCGCAGCGCTGGAATTGAGACGGTTGACGTGCGGCTCCAGAGAGCATACGCCAGCCAGCCCCAGTGCGATGGCTCGAGGCACGCGTCATGTTTATCGTTCGCAGCCTTGACGAGAGTAAGTCGGTCGATCGAAGTCGCATCAGCGAATGCGGAGAGTATCGCGCCATTCCTGAAGGTGTACACAGTCTCGTACACCACCGCCAAATGCTCCAGCCTCGCCTTTCGCTCTAGTGGAGGGACACCGACGTTCGATCGGCACGTCGGGCGTCCGCACACGAGCGAGCTCATGAAGGAGCCGCCCTGAGTAAAGTCCGCCTTGTCACCGTTGGGGAAAGCCTCCAGGTACAGCGAGAGTCTGTTCGTGTTGGTTTGACTGAGCGCTGCGGCTGTTTGAAGCATCTCGACGGACGAGTACTCTCTGCAGCAAACTGTGGCGGCGTCGTCCAAGGCTCCAGCTCGCATTGGCGTCGTTGTCTCTCTCCAGGTTTCAGTGAGCGCACTGCTGTCACGAACCGAGTGCACGTGGACAATGAAGGGAGCCATCAATCCCAGCAGCTTGCCCAGCTCACGCGAGCGCGGATCAGCTCTCCGGGCCGCGTTCTTCTCATCCGTGAGATTCTGTTCTCCTCTAGACCGCAGCTTCTTCATCTTGACCAACCAACTCGCAGTCACCACGCTATTGTGACGAATCCCCGTGTGCTTGACGCCCCTCGCCTGCAGCTTCTCCATGGCATCGCGAAACTCTGGAGTAGTCCCGTGGGTCTGCTGGAAACCCCAAGAGCTCGCCCCACGTCACGCAGGGCTTGGTGGCAGCCGGGTCTTCAGGCGCTAGTGGCTCACTTAGCGTGCACTCCCACGTCGGCCAGACAGGCATCTGACACTTGCGCTGGTCGGGCTCCATGGCCTTCGCCAACAGCGTCACGAACGCTGCGTTGTTCACCGCCGACAGTCGGTCGAAGATCTCCATGGCCTCGCGGAGGTGCTGCAGGCGCGCGCCGTCTTGTCGACTCGCTTGGTCAGCTGGGAGCTCGACGCAGAGCGTGCAGTCGGAGACGCGGAACTGGGGCTTGTATACGTTTGGATAGAGCTTGAAGGTGACGCTCACGCCGTTGGGTGCGCCGATGTACAAGGGGCCCTTGGAAGGAGCTAGTGCGCCGCACAGCGCCTCGCGCCATGGCTCGAGGAACGCCCAGTCCGTCTCCATTGTGGTCGAGTTGCTGCGAGGTGTGTTGCCTGCTGGGGAGAAAGGAAAGTGAAGACAAAAGCTCATGACTCTACCTCCGATTTGTCCACCCGCCCTCTTCATGTTACTGTGCACGAAGAGGACGGGTGGTGTCACCACTGGGTCTCTGGCGGCGGTAAGCACCCCCACGTCTCGGGTCATCAATGCATATCCCATCAAGCAGTTGTAGCCACTTTACGTTGAAGTTGCCCATGCTTAGTGAGCACCTTCATGAGGTGCACATGTTAAGCCAACGCAATGGCAAAACGAAGTCGATTCGTGGTGTTACTCAAACTGAAAAATGTCTTGCTCGGTCGAGTCCTATCCAGCACCATCACGCAGGTTTGGAGGAAACGAATCCAGTCGCTTGCTTTACGGGTTTGTTCGCTTGGTCGGCCGAGAGCTCGTCTTCATAAAGCCACAGCGCGGGAGTGCTCGTTCATCAAGCGAATGAACCCGTAAAAGCAGGTGAATGCACCCGTCGTACCCGCTCGGAGCGTGTCGAATCTTGCACTGTTCACCAGCTACGGCGTCGGTGCCAAGCCAGCCGCAACGCAGCTAGTCATGCACGTTCCCAGAGCCTTGTTGCATTCTAGTACCGCCGGAACGGCTGCAGCCAAACCCACGGTGCCGAAGACCACCCCGGCAGCGGCGTAGCATGCCACGGCGAGGGCATTGCAACCGCTCTGGCAAATCCCGTAGGCCGCTGGGCCCGCATTGACTTCAGCGGCGACAGAGAGGATGGCGAGCGTGACGACCTTCTTCAGCATCTTGGTGACGTTTGGAAACAAGCAGGTCGCTCTTTCACTGCGAGGAAGCAAAATGGGCAATGGTCTAAGGTTTGATCCCGTTGAAATTAGACAACGTCTTCGGTCCCAACTGTAAGCACTAGCCCAGGGAACTTCAAGATTCCGCCTCCTCAAGGCAGTTGGGGATGTCGACTTACTCGGAAAGATGCCTTCAACCAGAGTACCGAGTGCCGCTCAACGTCCAACGGAGCTCACTTCCTGTTTTGCTGAAAAAGGCCCGATACTCAAGACTCAAGCCAAGATGCCGAACAAATTCATTGCCGCGCTCATTGTGCTGGGACTCGTGGGTGCTACCAAAGTGAACGCGGGACCACTGGCCTACGGGCTCTGCCAGACTGCCTGCAGTGCCGCTGCTGCCGCGTGCTACTCGCCAGCCGGAGTTCTGTTCCTACCGGCAGTGGTCGGCTGCAACGCTGCACTCGGTACCTGCATGGCGGCTTGCGTTGCGGCTGGCATGGCACCGACGCCATAGCTGGGCCTGACAAGCATCACAAGAGCTCCCGATTGGTAAGACGAGTGCGCTTACATGCGTTTACGGGTTCATTATCTTGCTTGACGAGCGTTTCCGCTCTTGTGCAGGAGTGCTTCGGATGAACCCATGCCAATGGACCCGTATTTCTTCTTCGGCAGATACTCCGTCTCAGTACTGCTATGGATAGGAATCCTTCCTAACAGCAACAAGAATCAACGCCAGACTGCTCACTACTTGTTCTTAGTTTACACGTAATGGTCGTTCGCTTTGTGCTGGAATTCAGCAATGACCTCAATCCGTTTGGAGCACGCCTGGCAGGAACTAATGTGTAAGTGCAGTCGCATATCACTTCAACTTGCATGGTATCTTCAACAAGAGTCGGGGTATCCCACGATACATCTCGCGTCCAATGCACAGCGACCACGTGCTCAGCTTCGACGTCCTCGAGCTTGCTGAGCTCAAAGGTCTCGCGGCTTCACAATGCTCACTTTCGATCTCGCCGAAATCTCAAGTGCCAGTTCCAAGCCCCAATCCAAGATGAAGCTCGCCGCTGTGCTCGTCGTCGTGGGACTCGCCGCCGCGCCCGAAGTTTGCGCGGGCCCACTGGCCTACGGCATCTGCCAGACCGGATGCAACGCGCTCGCGGTCGCCTGCTACTCCTCGGCTGGAGTGGTGTTTGGCACTGTCACGGCTGGGGTCGGCACGATCCCTGCGGTCATCGGCTGCAACGCCGCACTGGGCACCTGCATGGCTGGGTGCGTCGCGGCGGGGCTCACGCCGACGCCGTAAACCGGGAAGGACAGCGCAAGATCCAGCGCACCAATCATGAAGAAGACGGCTGCATTTACTGCGTTTATGAGCCCATTCCCTTGTTTAACGAGCGCTCCTTAGCCGAGTGATCGTTAAACAAGAAAATGCGCCCGTAAGCGCATGCACATGCACCCCCCGTTCGACGGCAGTGCTTGCGAGGGATAGCTCTTCTCATCGGAATGTCCTTCGCTATTAGTGTGACAGGCCACTGTCACACGGGCGCCACCGCGCGTGCGCGGTGGCCAATCAGAAGCCAGTATAGGTTTAATGGTTGGGACGGTCTCGAGTGCCGAGACCGTCTCGACACTTAATGCCAGAGTTCAATTTGCCTACTACTTCCTCTGCTTGTGTAAGTACGTAACGGGCTGTAGTTAGCCCGTTACACCTGGTAGCACTTCGCTAATCCGTCCAACGCCCACGACCGTGATGAACATGAACGACACGTCGATGCCTGACGCGTCCCGGGCGACCGCTACATCACTGGAACACGCCAGCTTTCCTCACCTGTCGGCGATCGAGTGGGAGGCGCTACACCGTCTCGCAGCGGTGTCTGGTGATGCTGTGATCAAGACGCTGCTGACGGCGGGAACCGAGGAGCAACAACGCCTGGCCGCCCAGGAGTTCATGGCGCGTGAACTCGCTGATCTCCGTCAGCGAGTGTCGACTCCCATGCAGACCAAGAACAAGTCCGATATCGTGAAGCTCGATGTCTCCACGTACAGCGGTGAAGGCGAGGGGCGCCTTCACCTGAACCGCTGGTTCTGCGAGGTGGACATCGCGATCGAAGCTCGGCAACTGTCTACCGAGCTCGCGCGCACGCGCTTTCTCCTGTCCAAACTGGCGGGGAAGGCGAAGGAGTGGGCGCTCGGCAAGCTCGTGGCCGACGCTTCCTGCTTCCCGACCATGGCATCGATGAAGGCGGACTTGCGGCTCGCGTTCGAGCCGCCCCAAGATGAAAGCGTTCAGCGCTCCGCCTTCCTGGCGTTGAAGCAGGGACGCATGTCCATGCTCGAGTACATCCAGCGCGCACGACACCTTGTGTCGTGCATCACGACGCATCCCGTAGACATGGCAACCCAAGTCCACGTCTTCATCTCCGGCATGAGCGCTGGCTACCAGCGCTTCTACCTGACCCGG
>JAIKVE010001772.1:0-10438 GCA_024679115.1 Phytophthora pistaciae
GCGTCTTGCCGGCGGGCTGCGCCTGCGCGGGCGCGCCGTCCTCCTGGTCTCCGAAGAGCACCGTCCACATGGATACAGCGAGGGGGTCAGAGAGGTCCTAGCGGGGCGTGGAGCGCGGAGTGCGTGCGGCCTTCCTTCGGACGCTATACGCTTGCGTGTAATGCCCCGAGGCACTGTGCGACCGGACTGCGGGGCACTTGGAGTTTGTATGGGCTCGGCGGTTTCAGCGGGACTGATTTTGGTGTGGCGCACGTGAAAGAGCAGCCGTACCGGATAGGCGGTACAAAAGAACATGGCTACATGTACAGCTGTCTGCCTTTTGAAAACTCGTGTGGCACGTGTACACCACATTAAGCTTTCAACTGTACCAATTGGACGGTACACTCGGCCTGCGAAGGCGAGAACCAACCAAACGCCGTGTGTGAAAGGCTGTGGGAAGCTCCACTCGTTGATTGACACCGGTCGCCCAAGAGCTCTCGCTTGCCTTGTTACCCGCTTGCCTGCCAGCCTGCCTGCTTTAACTGCGCGTGGCGATGGTGGTGTACAACTTTAAGAAGATCCAGACGGTGCCGACGGCCAATGACTTCATCGACATCGTGCTCACGCGCACGCAGCGCAAGACGCCGACGGTCATCCACCCGACGTACGCCATCTCGCGCATCCGCGCCTTCTACATGCGCAAGGTCAAGTTCACGCAGCAGACGTGCCAGGAGAAGCTCAGCCAGATCATCGACGACTTTCCGCGCCTGGACGACCTGCACCCGTTCTACGCCGACCTCATCAACATCCTGTACGACCGCGACCACTACAAGCTGGCGCTGGGCCAGGTCAACACGGCGCGCGCGCTCATCGACAACATCGCCAAGGACTACGTGCGCATGATCAAGTACGGTGACTCGCTCTACCGCTGCAAGCAGCTCAAGCGCGCCGCGCTGGGTCGCATGTGCACGCTGCTGAAGAAGCAGAAGGCGTCGCTCGAGTACCTCGAGGAGGTGCGCAAGCACTTGTCGCGTCTCCCTTCCATCGACCCCAACACGCGCACGCTGCTGGTCACGGGCTTCCCCAATGTGGGTAAGTCGAGCTTCATGAACAAGGTCACGCGCGCCGATGTGGACGTGCAGCCGTACGCTTTCACGACCAAGGCGCTGTACGTGGGTCACCTGGACTACAAGTACCTGCGCTGGCAGGTGATCGATACCCCTGGTATCTTGGACCACGCGCTGGAGGACCGTAACACCATTGAAATGCAGGCCGTGACGGCGCTGGCCCACTTGCAGGCGTCGATCCTGTTCTTCATGGACATCTCGGAGCAGTGCGGCTTCACTATCGAGCAGCAGCTGAGTCTGTTCGAGAACATCCGCCCGCTGTTCGCCAACAAACCGCTGGTGCTGGTGTGCAACAAGATCGACCAGATGCGCTTCGAGGAGCTGTCGGAGCACCACCAGAACATGATTAACACGGCTGTGGATGAGACCAAGGCCAAGTTCTTCACCATGTCGAACCACTCAGAGGAGAACGTGATGGCCGTCAAGAACTACGCCTGTGATGAACTGCTGGCTCACCGTGTTAACTCCAAGGTGAAGGGCAACAAGGTTGCGGACGTGCTGAACCGTCTCAGTGTTGCCATGCCCGTGGCTCGTGACGATGTGAAGCGCGAGATCACGATCCCGGACAGTGTCATTGCTGCCCGCGAGAACCCGAACAGCGTGGTGCCGCGCGTGCTGCAGAAGGACAAGATGAACGCCAACGGAGGTGCTGGCGTGTACTCATTCAACTTCAAGGAGCACTACAAGGGCATGCTCCGCAACGACGACTGGACGCAGGACGCGATCCCGGAGATCTGGAACGGCAAGAACATTGCCGACTTTGTGGACCCCGAGATTCTCAAGCGTCTGGAGGCTCTGGAGCAGGAGGAGGACGAGGCCATGGCCAACAACGCCCCCATGGATGAGGACGAGGAGATGAGCGACCTTGATGACGAACAGCAGGACAAGCTCGCTCGTATCCGCGAGAAGAAGGCGATCATGGTCGCTGAGCACCGTCAGAACAAGAACAAGAACCACGCGACTGTGTCGCGCAAGGTGCGCGCTAAGCTCCGCACGCTCACGGAGACGAAGAAGGAGCTGGAGGCTCTGGGAGTGGACACGAGCCACATGAAGCACGCTGAGGCTGTGGTGGCCAAGAGGAAGGCCGGCGACGAGAGCCGTGGCCGCAAGCGCGGACGCGAGGAGATGGACGTGGACATGGAGGACGCGACCGAGAGCTCGGATCTGCGTGTGCGCGCCCGTGCCAAGTCTCAGATGCGCTCCAAGTCCAAGAACCGCTCCGCCTCTCTCGTTGCCCCGCGCGACCAGTCCGGTTTCGGTACCGAGGCCGACATGGCCGCTGCCAAGCGTGCCACCCGGTTTACGCAGCGCAAGGCCGCCAAGATGGGTCGTGCAGGCGAGGCCGATCGGATATCGGTTCCCAAGCTGGCGAAGTGGCAGAACTCGGGCAAGCGTGGCCAGGGCAACACGCACTCCCGTTAAGCTTAGACCTAGGTTTCGCTTTTTGCCTCATTGCGCCGTATGGTGGTGGAGAGACAAAGAGGACGGATGTGTCAACTCTTCCTTCCTCTCTTGTGCCCTGTATTTCTCCGTGTCCCTTTCTAATACAATTGCCTTTAGACGACTCCGTTGCTTTCTAGTACTACGCTGTTCGAGTCGACTGCTCTAGTCTATCGCGGTATGCGCGCCGAATGCGGGCGTACAGCAGGCGTTCGCGTCCTGCATAGTCTTCCAGCAGGTTGTCCACAAAGGGGACGTATTGCTTGTCGTGGCGGTCGAAGAACCCGCGCAGTTGTCGTCTAAGCAAAATAGTCACAGAGTCTCTCACAGAGCAGATAGATACAAGCTTCGAGCTCACCTGTGCATCTGAAACTTGACGAGCACTGACTCCACCGGCGGGAACAGCGCGTACCTCAGCACACACAGGAATGCCAGTAGCGTGGCCCATTCCAGTCGCTCCCCCCACTGCGGCACCACCGAGCGGAGGAAGTGCAGCGCTCCATGCACACACGACGCTGTCAACACCGTCCAAAAGTCAGCACTAAATAGCAACTCATTTATTGACCATGTCCACCGCTCGTCACTCCACCCTACCAACTAGCAACTGCGTGGACACGACCCCCGTCAGCGCGAGGCTCGACACCGCCAGGGTCAGCCACGTCCTGAGCACCAGCACTTCGTCCACCTTCTCCACGCCTCCCAACCGCACCAAAATCCCTCTCGGCGGAGCATAATACAGCACCCCGCCCACAACCAGCAGCGCCAGCTTCGCCGCCCCCTTCATCTGTCTGCGCGACCGCTAGACGGAGGTTGCCAACGGACACACCTCAAATCCACTTCAACGTGTACACAAACTTTACACAACTCTGCACACCAACTTTACACACAGCAGCCATTTCATCGTCGTCATGGCTCCAGGCGGAAGGACACGCAAGTTCCGCCCGCACTGGGCGCTGCAGTACGCGCTGGCGGTGGCCGAGCGGGACCCGGAGTCGGGTCAGCCTACTAAAGCCGTGTGTCTAATGTGCCGTGTGTTTACGCGCGACGAGACGGAGGGCGACAGGCGCCGCAAGCCCCGGACCAAGGTGCAGTGCTTCTCGCCGCCCTGGAGGCCGGACAACATGCGGCGCCACCTGGAGCAGCAGCACGCGCTACGCTGGGCGGAGTACAAGGAGCTGAGCGATGAGGACAAGCGCGCCTACTTCCCGTCCAATGTAGCCATCTCCACGCGGCCGCGCGCGATCGTGTCCGACACAATGGAGATCACGACCGAGACCTGCGCCGCGCAGCCCGTCGCGGAGCTGAACACAGCCGTCGCAGCTGCCGTGAAGCAGTCGGGCGCCTTCATAGTGGACAAGGACATTGTGGACGACTTGGTGAGGGCTCTGGGCCCCGACAGAGGCGAAGAAGCCGAGTTCTCGGGCTTTGCGATGCAGAGGATTGAGCTGGACTCGGACGACGAGGACCAGGAGCTCGACGTGGACGAGAATGACACTAGATACACAGTCACGGTGGGGAGTAAGCTGGAGCTGGAGACGTGCGTCAAGTGCTTGGCCGGTGGCGTGTCCTTCAGGCAGGCGGTGGAGCTGTTCCGAGGCATGGTGGCGGGTATTGCAGGCCTGGACCAGACCAACAGAGAGATGACGGAGAGGCGCGTGAAGAACCTCTGTCGCGTGGCGTGCGCGTTGAATTTGCAGAGGCTGAAGGACTTCCTCGTGAGTGGAGAGGTGTGGGCGTTTGCAGTTGTATTGGACTACTGCAAGACGGCTGGGTCGCCGTTCCTGGACGCGCGCGTGCAGTTTGAGTATAAGGGGGAGATCCACAGTGCGCACTTGGTTGGGACTGTGATTCAGGATGTCGATGCTGCTGAGGAGAGCGGGGAGCTGGTGGTGCAGTACCTGGATGTGGTTGTTCCGAGCTGGAAAACGAAGCTGATTGGAGTTAGCTGCGCGAATGAAGGCGGGAGGAAAGTGCGCGCATGCACGCAGGAGATTATCAACCGCTTGGCTGCAGAGTGTGGAGCCCCGATATTTGGTGACTGCAGGCTTGCACGCAAACTGAACCAGCTAATGAGTGAGGCGTGTACGACCGTTTTTACTGCTCAGTTCATGAACACCTTGGTGGCGTTGATGAGCCGTTTACGCCGACACCGCGCACATATCCCCGACGCACTAAAGTGCCCCAAGTTGATCGAAGGGTCTTGGAAATCAGCAGTGATGTCACTCCAGTGGCTTATGGTGAATCAAACGTTTGTGGTTGAGTTTATTGAGAAGCATGTGTACGTTGGCGTCCCAGGGCCTGAGTGGTGGGTGATCGCTCTGGTGGTTACGAACGTGGCAAGCCGCGTGAATAACATACTACGGCAAGTGCGTGCTGGCAAGGGGCTATCACATGATCGCCAGCATATCGTGGATCTGATGAACCACCTCTCGATGATGACGGGCGCGGTGGGTCCATTCCTAGCGTCCGAATACCTTTCCATTTCGTGTGAGGACATCGTGATCGGTTCGTTCGGCATAAACCCAGTTGCGACTGCTACGTTTCTGAAGTCCCAAGGAACTTTTGCTAATAGCGCTGTTGATTCTTTGTCGGCTGAGGCATATCAAGCGCTGGTGGACGCGACGAGCACTTTCGTACTGACGGTGCTCACTAAGCTCAACCAAATCATCTCCGAATGCAAAGATCAAGGTAATAATGAAGACGACGAGTATGCGGGCTTAAGTCACGTACCACCTTTTCTTCCGAATGCGTTGTGCAACACGCGGCATCAAGACTTCGTCAAGGCCATGAAGCATCATCGCGTACGTCTGGAGAAAATGTTTTCGAGTGAGGGAATGGAGAAAGTTGAGGCCCAGCATCGTGCTCTACGAAATGCCTACTTGCTGGAGAAGCGCGTTCGAGACGAGATTGATATGCAATCGGACACCAGTTCGTTTTCTGAGGTGTGGCAAGATGGGATAGGTGCTGGCATGGATTACCGAGTGCTTCGCTCTTTTTGCGGTGCTTTTGCAGCAGTTGCATCAACACCAATTCGACGCTCGGCCGATGCAGAGTTTACGTTGGTTAACTGGTGTAAGGTTCCATTCTCCCAAGCACTTACCGACTTTTCGCTTGAAGCGATACTACATGCTCAGGATTATCGGTTCTTGGCCAGCTTTTGGCACTGATGAAACAAGAGCAGCGGTGGCGTGTGCGTTGGAACCAATGAATTAAGAATCTAGCAGCCTATCCCGTAATGAGGTTGAAATGGGCAGCAGCATTCGTAGCCGGTGTCGCCAATTTCCAGTCATGAAGAATATGCAAGATATATGCAGGCGTGAATGCCTGGAAACCTAAGACGTCGAGTCCTCGATGTTTCGGATCGATTCGGCCACCGTCTCGAGTGTGTGGTGCGGAGCTCTCACCTCGTTCTCCTGGTCGTGCATCCCAACCACTGCTTTGACGTTGCCACTCTGGTCTTCCCACTGGTCATTCGGGTAAATGGTCAAGTCGAGGTTCTCCGAGACTTCGTTGAGGTGCGAAGTATCGCCTTCCGACAGGTTCTTGAACACAACGTTGACAATGTGGTCATAGCGTTCCAGGAGGGCTCCCAAGTGGTGCGGCAAATCGGGCACGGTACGCTCGATGAAGAGCGAGATAGCGATACCCACTTGCCAAACGACGACCAGACTGAAAGCCTTCACCGTGCCGCTGTAATTTTCGAACAAGTCCGACGTCCACAAGATCAGCGCCGCGTTCGTTCCTACAGTCATGTACGTCATGAACCGGAAGATGTAAAACCACACGCCAATGCTCTTCGCTGGTTGCGGGAATGGACGACGGCAGCCGAAGCAGAGCTTGGACGCGTCCACGTGCACTTCAATGATGTTATTCACCAGCGCGAACAGAGGCGTCAGTGGGAATGCCACAACGAACAAGTTGTGAAAGCCGAATTGGATCGCCAGCTCGTTGTAGTCCTCAAAGGCCTCGCTGCTTCCGTATGGCGCCAGTTTCGCTTGGGTTTCGATCAAGTTGCGTCCGAGCTTCTTCAGGTCTCCCTGAGATCTGTCCTCAAAGTAAATCTGGAACTGTTTCTTTGCCAAGGGGATCAGCACCTCGGTCGTGTTGCCCACCACAATGCGTACCAGAAACAGGATCAGAAGCTGGTCGCGCAGCTCCTTCATGCAGTCGTCACTGTACAAGCAGGAGCCTTCGGCCTCGCGCTTGATGAACGCGATGTAGAAGAAGGAAGCGAACGAGTTGCAGAACTGGAACAAGAAGACCTTGATCGCCAGGTAGTTCTCATACTCGGCGTCGGTGCGGTGGTTCTCGAGGTCGTTCAGCTTTCCCGCTACAAGCCTGTAAACCATGTTGAGAATGATGATCTGGATGGCGTTGGCGATAGTCACGGCTGTCGTCAGTGGAGTCCGGTACTTGATGTCGACGTTCCGCAGGTTGTCGCCGTCATTGATGTAGTGCTTCAGCACAAACAAGCCGACAAGCGCCACGATGACGATTCCGATCATCACAGTCACGACTGCCACGGACACGCCGAACCAGCGGTGGCGCTTGGCTCGACTTTCGTAAGTCAGCTCTTCCGCGTCGGTGACGGGGTGATAGCTCCTAGTTCCCCGGAACTGTGGCCGGTAGCGGAAGACTTCGTTGAAGCCGTGGCATCCCCACAGCGCACCTAAGAGCCCATTCTTTCGCTTCCAGAACTCGGAGAAAGTCGACGACCAGATCACCACGAAGATCGCGAAGGCCACGAGGAAGTAGCCTCGGTTGTTGTTGTTATTCTTCTCGTCCCGCTCCTCGACGTAGATGATCGTGATGATACCTGCAATCGCCGGGAAGATGAGCATCTTGGTGTAGAACTCGAGCCACGCGAAGTAGAGCGCGATCTTCTCCCCAAAGTAGTAGCGGATTTTGTGGATTGGCTGATACAGCATCCATAAGTTTGTGGCCCACGTCTTACGCAGTTCGAGCAGCGCAGCTTCGTCATGGAGTGCGAACATTTGGCTCTTGAGGAACCCGGCGTCCTGCAGAGCGTCCAAGTTGATGTGGCGATCCACGATGCCTGAAGCGAGACGAATGCGATCCTTCTGGGTGAACAGAGTCTGCTCCTTCTTGCCACCCCAGTTCAAAGGGTAGCGGCGGAAGTAGGGCTGGAACTCGGCTTCGTGGCGATAGTCAGCAAACGGAGCGAAGTACGTCATGGGGTCGTGGTGTATCGAGAAGATCGACGACCAGAACCGGTTCCAGGCAGTCTGACTGTGGTTGTCGTCGTCCGAGAACATGCCGTCAGCTTCTTCCCGGTGGCCCCAACGGCGAAGCGCTTTGCGGGTTAAGGGGTGGAACTCGTCGCCACGCGAGACCAGCAGTGGATCCATCTCGGGAATGTCCGAGGTATCACTTGCAGTGCCGCGTTTCGAGCGGAGATGGTCCAAGGATTTTTGCCACTCGTCAGCGCCGATCTCGCGTTTCAGTTCGCGGATTTTGTCGCGGTGGAGCATGTCGTCGAAGGGTTTGTTGCTTAGCTGGAGGCGATAGTTCGTGCGGTCTGCTTCGACGCGCAGATCGTCGTTCTCCGACTTGACCGACATGATGATTTCGTCGCCGTCGCAACTGAGGAACATCCGCGTGGTGAGACCACACGCTAGTTGAATCCGGCGTGAAATGGCAGTGGCAACCAGCTCGCAGAAGCGACGTTCCGTAGTGGGCTCCGTGGAGCCAACAAACTTCTCGTACTCGGTTTCGAGCAGTTGGCGCTCGACCTCAAGGCTCGCGTCTCCTGCACCACTTCTGCGTGGACTGATAGCCTCAACCATGTCATTCCCCTGCTCGTCCAGGAAACAGCGTGGGGTGCGCAGTACGCGTTGGAACGGGTGGCGACTGTGCTTGGTGTCCTTACCCAGCAACAGGTCGACGAAGGCCTGCGCCGTGAAAGTGTCTGGTTTCTTGACCTCGCCGCCTTCGCGCAATGGGAAAATCATGACCAAGTCGTTCTCGAATATGGTGTTTTCGTACGCGTCGGATACTCCTCCATACTTGTAGAAGATTGACGCCGGCTTGCTCCTTGGAGAAATATCGACTTGGATAGCGTGATTATCCACGGGCGTCTCTCCTGCCCCCTCCATTTCTCAATCACGTGATGTGGCGGTTTGTTTGAAGAATGGGCTGGTGCCTGCGTTGTTTCTCGTCGGAAGAGGGAACGGAAATAGTTTCCTCGTAGCTGGGCACGAAAATAGTTGCCTCGTGGCTGCACCGTTGGAGCTTCTCTCCAGTTGCACTTAGCACCGGTGCGATATTAAAGCTTGTACAATTTAGGTGAACGGACGTAAACGCCTCAAAACTATCCCTACAATGGCTACGATCAGAGGTGTACATGAGCACTCACCACTCACTGCGTATAAATTTAAGCTGCGGATCCAGCACACAGGATCACGTCAAGCTAGCTGACCCAACCACGTGATGGCATTCTATCTTATCTATATTATGGGGTTATCCCCCTCCCACACACACACACTGCAAAACTCCAGCTTCCCCCACGACGCAGCCTGCGGGCAAGTTCCAAACCACCGTCCAACTTAACCCGCCTTGCCGCCTATACGCCTGTTTGGCTATATACTGTATGTAATGGAGGTGGCCTCCGTCATTTGTCGCCCACTCGTTCCCTGTAGAAACTGATACTGGGGAGGGGTGTCGTCCCTACGGGAAACTTCAACCATGGCGATCGTCACTCTTCGATCCTCTCCTTGGAGCGAAGATACACGGCGGGGATGCCAGCGATGCTGGTTCCCTAGGCGACATAAGCATGCTGTCTAGCAGCTCAAGCGATGCTGCATCCCAAGGAGACACAAGGATGCTATCCAGCGAATCCTCGGAGGACGAGCTATTGGAGCTGCTGGGCAGACTCAGGTTGCCGGACGTACCCTTCGTCACCCTGCCATGCGATGGCAAGTACGTGTACAACCGCGAGTGCTACGGAAACAGCTACAACGCAATCCGTAATCAGCTGTACGGTGGAAGGCGTTGCGTGAGGGTATTCGGCACATCAGGTAAGCTGTCTAAACGCACCGCCATCCTCAGCTGCGATGCTGATTACAACATTCTTGTGTGTGTCGGATGTAGGCATCGGCAATTCAGTCTTTTATGCAGTTTCTACGATAAGTTTCGACACGACCGAATATTTCACGAGCACCAGGACCAAGATTCGTGCATCATCGCGGCTGCATTCCACCATCAGAAGCTGGTTGGAGCTGTTGTATCGACAGGAGATGAGGAAGAGCCTCGTCGGGCAAACGCCCACCAAAAGGCCAAGGAGCTGGTCGAATCCGCCACGGCAGCAGCGAAGGAGGCGGGTCGAAAGGTGTTCCTCCTGTGTGACGGCGAACCCGATTATATTTGTCCGGATGTGCAGGTGGTGGTGTTTTCGAGCGTGGATAAAGCTTCGCTGGATGCAGTACGAAAGGATGACTGCAGCATCTACATGCCGCTCTGGACATGCATCGAGCTTCAAAATGCTGCCTACGCACTCGGGTGTCCCCACGACGACGACGAGATCGAGGAGCATTTTAATACGTGTGGAGGAATGTGCTTCTACGTTCTGATCATCGACCAATGGCACTTTTCTCGGTACAAGCGGGAAATTCAACGTGTGGTTGATGAGATGACCGATCGGAACGAGATAATCAATCTCCTCACAGGGAAAGAAACTTCCACCATTCGTCGCCAACTTCTGCACTACAAGCCACACAAACAAGACAGCATGGATCGAGAAGTGCAGCTAGCTTCTCCGTTTGTCGAGAACTTGCTTGCACGGCGACTTGACTTCATTACTGTAGTGGATGCAGGCGTGACAAGCTTGATTCCACCACGAGTGTTCGTCGTACACGGCAGAGGAAGATCACAGG
>JAIKVE010001773.1:0-10434 GCA_024679115.1 Phytophthora pistaciae
TCCGCCGACCCGGCGGCGTCGCCGTCCTCCGTGTCCGTGGCGTGGGCGCTGCTGGGGCCGTTGCTGGCGTTGAACCAGCGGCTGAGCTGGAACTCGTCGCCGAAGTTGACCATTTCCGTCGTCTGGGCTCTCGCTCGCGCGCGCCAATAACCAATTGAGGCGTTTTGGGCCCAGGAAACGCGTACTGCGGTGGGTCTACTAAGTACGAGCGATCTTTCGATCTTTTTTCCTATTGCAATGGGACGAACTTAACTTCAAACCTGGTCTTCAAAATGCCGCTGCTAGGCAACATGAAATGCGAAGGTTTTAGTTTGGGGATGGTTGATCTTTGTTTCTGTGTTTTTAAATTTTCGTGCTACGGCGTTGCTGGCGTCGTGGCAAGAACTCCTATAACTCCGGTAACCTCGAGACGCGCTACTACATGTACATTAGCGCGTTCCCACGCCAAAGGGGCCGCTGCGGTGTCGCGGTTGCCAATGACGTGGCGGGCGCCCCCTAGCATGTGTGCAGAGAGGGACTTGGTAACTTAGTCGCTTACGCTTGCTTAAGCGCTGAGCTTGGCCTTGAGGATCTGCTCGAGCTTGACGATGTCGGCGCTGAAGCCGCGGATGCCCTCGGCCAGCTTCTCCGTGGCCATGGCGTCCTCGTTCATGCTCAGACGGAAGTCCTTCTCGTCGTAGGACAGCTTCTCGCCCGAGTAGGCCTTGGCGGCCGTCTCGGGGTCCAGCTTCTTGGCCAGCTTGTCCGTGGACTTGGTCAGCTCCTCCAGAAGGGCGGGCGAGATGGTCAGACGGTCGCAGCCGGCCAGCTCGGTGATCTCGCCGGTGTTACGGAAGCTGGCGCCCATGACGATGGTCTTGTAGTCGTACTTCTTGTAGTACTGGTAGATCTTGGTCACGGACACGACGCCGGGGTCCTCGTGCGACTCGTAGCTGGACTTGCCCGTTTTGGCCTTGTGCCAGTCAAGGATGCGGCCCACGAAGGGCGAGATGAGCGTGGCGCCGGCCTCGGCGCAGCCCACGGCCTGGGCGAAGCCGAAGAGCAGCGTCATGTTGCACGAGATGCCCTCCTGCTGCAGCTTCTTGCAGGCCTGGATGCCCTCCCACGTGCTGGCAATCTTGATGAGGATGCGGTCCTTCTTGATGCCGGCCTTCTCGTACAGCTCGATGATGCGGTGGGCGCGCTCGATCGTGCCCTCCGTGTCGAAGCTCAGGCGGGCGTCCACCTCGGTGGACACGTAGCCGGGCACGACCTTGAGGATCTCCAGGCCGAAGTTCACCGACAGCTTGTCGATGACGTAGCCCAGGCGCTCCTTCTCGGAGAGGTCAGCCGACAGGCCCTTGCCGTACGCGACGGCGTCGTCCACCAGGGCCGAGTACTGCTCCATCTGGGCGGCCTTGAACAGCAGCGACGGGTTCGTCGTGGCGTCCTGGGGCTTGTACTTGTTGATCTGCTCGAAGTCGCCCGTGTCGGCCACGACGGTGGTGAACTGCTTGAGCTGGTCGAGCTGCGAGGCCTCGCGGATCTTCTTGTTGGGGGAGGCGGCCATCTTGGTGGGGGCTGGGGGGAGGATTGGGAACTGGCGCTTGGTCTCGAGCGCGCAGATTCGGAAATGAGCTTTGAGTTGCGGTGTCAGTGGGTACGACAACATCCCTGCGACAAATTATGGTGTGGGCCACACATATACGTGTGCATTGACGATTATGTGCCGGTCTAGCCCTACCCCTGGTGACGTAGCTTTTGCCAGCAAGTCCGGCATGATGATGAAGTTGACCTGGACTACGAAATCCAATGCATGGACATCACAAGGTGGCTCCGTGAGCAGCTCGCAGTGTGAGTCTCACACTTTGGTTTCGCTCGAGTTGAGTGGAAAGTGGAGCACTCTCGAGAGCAAGAATCTCTTCCAGGCGAAGACTAGTAGCGCGGCGGCATATCCGGGATATTTGTGTGGTCCCTGAAGACTTCAAGTTGAGGCCGAGTTCTAGACCGTGTTGTTTGGCGTGCAGGCAGCACTTTTCGTTATCGACAGCGATCTCGATTGCATCCACTGGTTGACTGTGTCCTTCTCTTCGTGCGCTTATAATGCTTTCTATCCATATTCGACTTCCGCAATCAGCAGCAGCTCCTACTTGTTGACCCCTGTCCTACGTAATGTGCGTCTCCATTTTCTGAGGGATGTAATACACACCGTAGCGGCGATCTACCACTTACAACTTGTTCAAGGCTGTGCAGGCCAAAGATTGTTTTTCGAGCTGGTTGGCTTCGTCGATTAGCGATTAATTTTTGCGACAACCATGAATGCAACAACAACAACAACGTGTTTACGATCTTCTGACAAAACGTTATCCAATACGCACGTTGCTTGCTGTAGTTAGTTCGACAGTACTCTATCGCCTAGCCAACCGGGAGATGCACTCGCTCTACGGTGCCATGCGAGGCACAAACGCTGGTAGACCCGTGATAGCACGACCCAGAATGAGCGCGTGCACGTCGTGAGTTCCCTCGTAGGTGTTGACAGCCTCCAGATTCACCACGTGACGGATGATATGGTACTCATCCGAGACGCCGTTACCGCCGAGCATGTCGCGGGCATTGCGAGCGATTTCGATGGCCTTGCCGCACGAGTTGCGCTTGACCATTGAGATGAGCTCGACGGGTGCCTTCCCCTCGTCGAGCAGACGGCCAACTTGCAGGCATCCTTGCAGACCAATCGCAATTTCCGTGTTCATATCCGCGAGCTTCTTCTGAATGAGCTGGTTCCTGTAGAACAATGCCGTCAACGTTAGATCGCCGTGTTTTTGACAAAGATGCACACGAAAGCCACGTACGCCGCAAGAGGAGCACCGAACTGCGATCGGTCGAGGGTGTACTGGCGGGCAATGTCCATGCACGAGTCTGTTCAACGAAAACAAAAGCAACGAAGTCAGACCCACTGCAAATCGACCGTTTCGTTCAGGTACTCTGCGTCCGTACATGCAGCACCCAGGGCTCCCCAAGAAATGCCGTAGCGCGCGCTGTTCAGGCAGGTGAAAGGACCCTGTAGAGAGAGAGAAATGGCTCGTTAGAAGCTGACCTGCAGCAATGTGGAGAAAGTAATTGTGCAACTCACCTTGAGGCCCTTCACCTTAGGCAGCATGTTCTCCTTGGGGACTTCGACGTCCTCCAGGAAAATCATACCAGTGGCTGATGCCATCAAAGTCGCCTTGCCCTCGATGTACGGGGCTGACAGGCCGGGGAAGTCCTGAGTGAGCAAAATGAAGAAATTTAGACGGGTTAGGACAGTCATGCCACGCCGTGCTGAACTTCAATCAGCAAACGCACCTTCTCCAAGATGAAGCCACGGATATCACCTTCGTCGTCCTTGGCCCAGACGAGGAACACATCGGCGATCGGTGCGTTGGTGATCCAGTTCTTGGAGCCGTTCAGAACGTATTTGTCGCCCTTGAGTCGGGCGCGCGTCTCCATCCTTTGGTCAACATCAAGCAAAGTAAGTTTCTATTGTATACCCATTGAAAGAGGCAGCAGCAACGCACGAGCCAGGGTCGGAGCCGTGGTTTGGCTCCGTGAGGCCAAAGCAGCCGATGAGCTCGCCGGTAGCGAGGCGGGGCAGGTACTGTAAGGAAGCGACACAGAATGGTAAGATATCGCGACTAGTAAAAAAAATCTTGAAGACACTGGATACGCACCTTCTCCTTCTGCTCTTCCGAGCCGAAAGTGTTGATCGGGTGCATCACCAGGGACGACTGCACACTCATAGCCGAACGGTACGCGCTGTCCACCTACGATACGAGCGGACACAAGTAAGTTCTCTGCTACATACAAAACCTCAAGCAGCACTGGATACGTACACGCTCCACGGCGTTCGCGATGAGCCCATAGGAGACGTAGCCCACGCCAGCACAGCCGTAGCCCTGGATCGTGGGGCCGAGGAAGCCCATCTCGCCCATTTCCTTCATGATGGAGCGGTCGAACTTGCCCTTGCGGTTGGCCTCCACGATCCTGGGCAGCAGCTTGCCCTGGCAGTAGTCATTGGCGGATTTCTGCAAATGAAAGCCCATACAAAGCGTTAGATATCCACAGTCAGCGCCCCTTGCTGAGACCGTCCACTCGCACCTGGATCATGGCCTCCTCGTCCGTCAGCTGGCCCTCCAGCATCAGTGGGTCCTTCCAGTTGAAGGCGGCGCGGCCCCCGGCCATGCC
Source organism: Phytophthora pistaciae (assembly GCA_024679115.1). Taxonomy (NCBI): domain Eukaryota; phylum Oomycota; class Peronosporomycetes; order Peronosporales; family Peronosporaceae; genus Phytophthora; species Phytophthora pistaciae. The sequence goes on from JAIKVE010001773.1 coordinate 4,201, forward strand.
TCGCGTGGCTCCGAGCGCTCGGCGCGCCGTGGTAGAGAGGGAGAGCGACTTGGAGGCCAGCATGTTGCGTCGACGTTGAAAATCGGGATATGACTTTGAATACCGGACCTGGCGACGGTGGATGCTGATTGGCTCGTCCTATATGGTGATTGGAAGTTTGTATGGAGTAACGGTGTGCACCACACCAACTTGAAGGAAACTTCAACCTGCCAATCCTGCCACCTGGTTTTCGTTGTGCTGGAAGCGTGCCAAGTTATTAGTGCTTCTCGTGGAGCCCCGCAGTGCTGTGCAACGGCGAACAAGCAACAACAGAAAGAATTCACACTTGAAACACGATTCAGAACATACTGGCAACTTGGTTTGTGCCGGTGAAAACGCCAATCATCTGTTACAAAACCAGGTGCTCTGCTGCCAAGATCAACGAGACGCGAGGAGCAGGAACATCAAGTGTTTTTAACGGAATATCTACATCTGTAGTTTCTTCTAGACGATGCCGTCGGCGTGTAGCGAGAGCACCTCCAGCTCGTTATCCTTATCGCTAATACCGTAAGAGATCCCTCACATGACTGACTCGAACGTCGAGGTGGCCTTCTCGTACATGCCGAAGAAGACGAAGCCGCCAATGCTGATCCACATCGTGCGGGGACCCACACCAGAGAACAAACGCTTCAAGCCTTCGTCCGTGTACACGCGCGAGAGCGTGTTGAGCGTGCCCTTGTACGGAACTCCCTTGGCGTCCTTGCCCAGCATTAGTCGCGTCTTGACCACGTCAAGCGGGGTCGTGATACTTGCGGCCACGCCACCGGCGATCGATCCGCAAACCGCACCCTGCAGCGAGGAGACGGGAGCGTTCTGCTGCTTCGACCATTGGTACTACGAACAATGAGTGACAACACACATCAATACCCAATCTCAAATATGCGTCCGAGTAGGTGAGACGTACCTTGAGACCCTCCCAGAGCGGGAACTGGATGAACGAGAAGGGGATCTCGCGTGCGATCATGCTCCAGTAGCCTCGGTAGAATCCCGCCACACCCTCAGCCGCGCGAATGGCATTGAGAGCTTCAGGAAGCGACTTGTAGACGCCAGTCTGCATACGTTGCTTCACGATTTCGGTCGGAGTGCGCACCAAACACGCCGCCTGGAGAAAATACATAATATGGTTAGCGATAACTATCACCTCCACCCCCATTCCGCACTTGCCACCACAAGCATTATAACGTCTCGAAACTGTCAGTGCATGCACCATTTCGCCCGAAGCAGCAGCCGCCATGTGCACGAGAGGAGAGTGCTTCTGGTTCGGAGCGATCGCTCCGATCAGCGACTTGGAAGTCTCATAGGTGCTGAAGAAGAGCGCGCCTGCAGTGCAGTCAACGTGGCAAGAGTTAGGTACCTTCTCCTCCACAACAGCACCAGCACCGGTCAAAGTTCAACGTTTTGGCTGCCGCACCTCCAGGAGCAGAGCCCGCAGCAGCCGCTGACAGACCCGAGTAAACGCCTCGGAATCCACCGGCCTTGAAGAATCCATGAGCGGACTGCAGTCGTGTCTTGATGGTGTCGAGCGGGAACAGCGCGATGTCCACGGACGTTCCTGCCACAGCTCCGCCCTGCGCATCATGACAAGCACAAGCATATCATCAACGCATATGAGCACCGCAGCTTCACATCAGCGACATATCTCCTAGGCAGACTAGCTGCGCACCAGCAGGGCGGGGAAGAAGCCGCGTTGAGGGGGCGAGTTGTCTGCGCTGTCGGCCATCTTGGGTCTGCAGTGCAACGGGGTGAGTCCGAGGCACGCGCTCGGCGGGATCGCTCGCTTAGATGGCAACGCACGATTAGGTAGACTGAAGCGAAGTAAATGTACTGATATACTGTTAATAACATCAAATTAATTGCCAAAATACGGTACTCGGTACAGCCCCAGTGGGGTAGTAATTCCAGAAGGTCCACTCACTCAAGCAGGCAGGACGCGGCTTCCGGGCCGCAGCGGATCGGGGAGGCAACCATGGGCATCGTCGATCGCATCAAGGAGATCGGTTCGTCTCGAGTGCTGATGTGGGCTAGACTGTGGCGCTTGTGCCGGTTCTGCAAGCCCCTGAGAAAGGCTCGGAGTCCATGGTTTTCGACGGAGGTCTTACGTCCGATATGTGTGTCTGTGTGTCTGTGCTGCTGCAGAGGATGAGATGAAGCGGACGCAGATCAACAAGGCCACGGAGGGCCATCTTGGCCGTCTCAAGGCCAAGCTCGCCAAGCTGCGCACGGAGGTACGCCCCCTACTTGTGCAGCGGCCGAGTATATTGGTGAATCTGGCTGACTTATAGCGCTCTGTGTTGTCACGTAGCTTCTCGAGGAAGGGAAGTCGAGTGGCGGCGGCGGCGAAGGTAAGGGTTTAGTGATGGTTTGTGCGGAGTTTGAAGCTTTAGTTTCCAGTGCTGACGGCTTGAATCTTCTTTTTGTTGTATCGGCCAGGCTTCGATGTGGCCAAGAGCGGCGATGGACGCGTCGCGCTGATTGGGTTCCCTAGTGTGGGCAAGTCGACCATGCTGAGGTATGGATTTACGATCGATGTGCATAATTGGCAGCATATCCACTAACGTTTAGCCTGCTTTGATGACCTACAGTCAGCTGACGGAGACGCAGTCTGAGACGAACGCGGTGGAGTTCACCACGTTGACGTGCATTCCTGGCAACTTGCTCTACAACGACGTCCGCATTCAGGTGGGCTACGGTATTTACACGATAACTTTGTTGGGGCTATAACTGATGGGTTTTGTCGCTGTTGCAACGCAGTTGCTGGATCTTCCGGGTATCATTGAAGGCGCCGCCCACGGACGAGGACGCGGCCGAGAGGTCATCGCCGTGGCCAAGTCCGCTGACATGATCCTGATGGTGCTGGACGCTGGTCGTGAGGCTGGCAACCGTCACCGCGAGATCTTGGAGAATGAGCTGGAGACTGTCGGCCTGCGTCTCAACCGCCAGCCGCCTGACATTTACTTCCGGAAGAAAAATGGCGGCGGTATCACCTTCAACAGCACCATTCGTCTCACCAAGGTATGAAGGTCGATCTGATATTCTACTCTAATGCGTGGGTTACTGACTTTTGACGTCATGCCATCAGCTCGGAGATGACCCGTACCAGACAGTGTACAAGATTTTGCACGAGTACAAGATCCACAACTGTGAAGTGCTGTTCCGCGAGGATTGCACGACGGACGACCTGATCGATGTGATCGAAGGCAACCGGAAGTATGTGAAGTGCCTGTACGTGTACAACAAGATCGACGTTGTGTCAATTGAAGACGTGGACCGATTGGCTCGCATGCCGAACTCGACTGTGATCGCCTGTGCCCACGGTGATCGCCCCGCGGTACGTCTCGTTGCTCAGTTGATTCTAATGTTGCAGACGACACTGACTTTTGTGTTTTGTTAGCTCAACTTCGACACTCTTCTCGCCAAGATGTGGGACTACATGGGTCTGACGCGCGTCTACACAAAACGCCGTGGAGAGGTACGGAGACACTTGAAAGCACTCAATGGGATGCTCTTTGAAGCTAATTGTCTTCCAATATCTCATGCAGGACCCCCAATTCGAAGAGCCTGTTGTCTTGGGCTCAGAGCGCAAGGGTGTCAGTGTGCAGTCGGCATGCATGTCGGTACGTGGTAGGCATTTACAACCTGTTTGAAAGCGTATTGTTGATGTTGATGTGTGTTGCCGACGCCTATGTAGATTTCGAAAGACATGCTCGACAACTTCAACTACGCGCTGGTGTGGGGCACGAGCACCAAGTACAACCCGCAGCGTGTCGGCAAGGAGCATTTGCTACAGGACGAGGATGTTCTGCAGGTCATCGTTAAGACTGCTAACCAGCAGAAGCGCGACAAGAACTACAACCAAAAGGTGCAGGCGTACTTCGACAAGTACAAGAAGAAGAAGAAAGCGCTCAAGACCTAAGACGGCGCTTGAATATGTGAAACAGCCGGCTGGCCTTGGGGTTGAGCGAATGCCGTTGCGTGTTGCCATTGCAAGACAAGAATACATGTTTGCTGGTTAGAGCTCTGCTTTACTTTCTTCATCATTCTCGCTTGAACTTGGTTTGGCAGGCTCAAATACGTCGTATTCTTCGTGCTGAGTGGTATGGCCGTACAACTTTTTCAAGCGCTTCGTAATGCGCTCCAGCGTCCTGTGAACATCATGTTGGAATCCTGTCAGTACACGCTTTCAATCGTAAGGCTAATTGATCTATGCAGGCGCTACTGACTCTGGCTTCATTGGCGGGTAGATAACATCTCGAACGCCGTCTGATTTGCACATGGTTCTTCGCACGTGCTCGAGAACAAACCTCCAGTTCGCGATCGGCTTTTTCCTCGTTGGAAGGGAAGACCTGTGTATTTCACAGACAAGATTAATAGTTTGTTGGGATCACCCACCTCGTAAGCACGCGTCTTACCAGCAGCGCTTATCGTAGTTAAACCCGTCGTCAATGCCTTGAAGCGCTCTTGCGTTAGCAGTGAGTAAGGACTCGACAAAGTGATCACCGAACTGCCCACCGACCCGGGCAATGGTCAGTAACGAAGCCGCAGACGGACCCTCTTCACTGGGTTCTGCTTGATTTTCACCACCATCACCACCACTTCGTTTTCGCTTTCGCGATGAGCGGCGCAGAGCTTCCGCAGCTAGCGCCACTATAGGACGAGGAACTTGTGCGAAAGCACTCTCCTGTGGAGCGTCCTGCTCCTCTTGACCCGACCCAGACTGCTGAGCCCCTGATTCAATTTCGTAATCCTCGAGAATTTCCTGTGGATCTTGAGAAAAGCTACACCAAGCATTTCAACTTAGCTCGATATCTTACACATTCACACACAAAAATACAAACGCATAACTTACTCAGTCTTCCGCAAGTTACGAACATGTTGAGGCCAACGGAATTTCCTGGATATTACAAAAGCAAGCATGAGGTTAGCGGAAATCGCCAACACAACAATCATAGGGTTCAAGAGATGCACCGCTTGTAACGTACCGAGCATACTCGTCGGAGTGGGTCGTGGCGTATTCAAGCGGAGGACCGGAAAGTTGCACTCCTCGGCGAATTGCGGTCTCCTCGACGAGTGGCACTCGCATCAAGAAGTTTCGCAGTAAACGCTTCGCTTGAGTCCGATCGTTAGGTGTGCACAGCGCTTCGTCTTCATTGTCGCTCGGTTCTGCCTCGTTCCGGAATGCGTGCTTTTCCCACTCGTCATCACTCTCCAGCTCACTTTCCTCCGCGAGGTCATCGAGATCCTCGCTCTGTGCATCTTTTTCTTCATCAGCGTCGGCCTCCTCCTGGGGCTGATACTCTTCCTCTGAGTCAGTGTCCGAGCCATATTGCCGCTCGTCCTCCGTTTCCTCGTTGTCCTCCGATTCCTCACCAGCATCGCTTGCTTTTCCGTCCAGCCCCATCGGTATCTTCGGTGTCTTCTGGGTCGCCTCATCCTCCGTATCGCTGCTATCCTCACTACTGCTGCCCGATTTCTCCGCTTCGCCTGCTTTCTCCTCACTGCTGGAGTCTCCACGCTCCCTCTTCATCTTGAGCTTGTTCTTGCCCTCGCGAGACGTCTCATCTTCAGACTCGCTAGACTCGTCGGAGCTGCTGGCATCAGCGGTAAGGTTCGCCTTCTTGGTCAGCCGCCACAGTCTGCTGCGCACCGTCTCCTCCAAGTCGCTGTCATCAGAGCTGCCGGCGTCACCGCCCTTCTTCTTGACTCGTGGCTTTGTCTCTACACTGCTCGTTGCTTCGACGCTGTCCTCTTCCTCCTCCTCCTCGTCCTCGTCCTCCTCCTTGGTGCCGCTCTGCTCTCCGTCCAAGCTGTTTCCTTCCTCGAAGTTGGTGGAGTCGCTGTCTCCCGCCTTCTTCTCGCTCTCCGTATCACTCTCCGAGTCCGGGTCGTCCGCAGGCAGCTGCACCTTCATCTTGTACGGAGCTCTCCGCCTGCCCATGATGCTCTCCAGTCAACTCGGACGCTTCGTCCACAAAAGTCCGAAAACAGCGCAAGTCGTCCGACATCCGAAATTAATAAAGTCCATGTGCACCACACAACAGCAACTTTCGCGTGTCACTCGACGTTGAATGGGCAGAAACGGTTCTTGTCTTTTGACGAGCATGGCGCAGCTGGGTGTCAAGCGCGGCGAGTTGGCGCTCTTCGACGCCGAGGGGCGCCCAGCCTCAGCGGCGCTGGTCCAGTCCGCCGACAAGCGCG
>JAIKVE010001774.1:0-10429 GCA_024679115.1 Phytophthora pistaciae
GATTCTACCTGGGGAGGCCGCGATGGACGCCATGGCTGGGGACTTGGAGCTGCGGGGAGTTTTGAATGTGGCGGAAGAAGGCGCCCCGGAGTCTCTGTGGAGCCAGAGGGAAAACCGATCCGATACCGCGATCGGATTGGACAGGGGAAGTGGTCGGATGTTTGGATCATGCAAACCGTAAACGTAGGTGCGGGATTAGGACTGCAACTTCTTTTTTTTTCTTCTGCGAGTGAAGAGTGAAGACAGGAGGCAAAGAAGACGAGAACATTCGTCTTGCTTGTTGCATGGCAAACTCACCGACTAGTGCGACAGAGCTTGCATCCTAGTAGAAGACGCAAACTTACATGCACGGTATTCTGTACTATGAGTTTTAGTACTTCGAAGTATATGGATTGGTGGACTATCAAGCCGAAGTTTTCGTTGCTCGCTTCCAAGCAACCGTGTTTCGCTGCTTCGAGCGACTCAGTTGCCGGTTTAATTAACCTGCAGCTATCCATACACTAGCGAAGTTCCTTGGTTACCGCTCGTGCCGTCTTCTCTGTTACGTGTGAACGAACCCAACTCGGTCTATTGAGGCGTCTTGTGCTTGAAAATGAAGTCTAAAGCGTAGCGGGCATCGTCGGTTCATCAGTATGATAAGGTTTGGGGGCAAATAGTGATATGAATATCATGGGTGCGCTCGCTGGAAAGACTTGTAGAATTGTAGTAAGGACTATAGCAATCAGACTAACAAAAAAATTTGGTATCGAGAAGTGACGTTGTTTCCAGGCTTTAGGCTAGACAGGTTGCAAACCTCGCTGACGGTTAGCTGGTTTACAGTGGTCCAGTCCCATTGTTTCTGTTATCCTGTTGTTGTGTGCAGCAAGAAGGAAAGGGGATACATCGATCCAAGCTTGCTCTCGGTTTCGTACACAAGTCTCCACTGGTAGGTTACAGCTCGAAACGATTGCTTGCCTTCTAGGGCTAGAAGTTCCAGCCTTCATGTTCAACAGCGTGGGGTTTCAGTAGGATATTTATTTAAACCCGTACCAAGTAGAGTCCTCACAATCATTACGCCTCCAGATGAGGACGTTTGCTGGAAGTGTCACCAGTGAAGCGCCCCGCTAGAGTCCTCAATTCGCTCTTGAAGTTCTCCAACTCCGTTTGGCGCTTCAAATACCACTCCCGGGTCTTGAGGATCGTCACAAATGGAGTCTCATTCTCCTCTGCTGCTTCCATTTCAAACGACGCATTAACTCCTCCCTTCCGCATCCATTTGGCCGCGAAGTTTTGCGCGCCCTGGAGAGTCTTAAATTTACAGAAACTCTTGGTAGTCATAGTATCGTTGGGGCCTCGTAGAAATGCCTGGATCTGTTCGCATTCTGGGCACTCCGCGCCTGGCATTTCCCACGTAAACGGTGTATCGAGTGCGTGAATCCTGCTCCTCAGCCACTGGATCCTCATTCCAGCAATAGATGACAGCACATCAAATTTATCAACTTCCCCGCTGAGCCCTTCCACACACTGAATCACTGAATTCGTGGTAGGACCCAGCAAGCTCGGGTCGACTTTCTTGAACGCGGAAGATAAAGTCTCGAAAAGGGTTTTGTTGCTGGAGATGATGGCCCATTTCCAAACAATTTGCATAAGCTCGTTTGAGCTTAGCAGCTTTTCGTCAGCAGTGAGCACCGACACCTTATCGACCACAAATTCCAGCAACGTACTGCATTGTCCAGGTCACCTAGCACTCGTAGCGCGAACACCGCGGCGTCTTGTTCATCTATCGATCTCAAAGCAGTCAACACCATTTGGCTGACGTCTTCCCACTTGAACGAGCGTAATATCACGACAAGCGAGTCCTTCTCCTTCATCTTCTCGAAAAACATCGTGAAGAACAATTCCACAAGTGTCGGGTCGCCAGCCTCCACGAGCAACTCGCACAGCGTCCGGTAAAACACCAGTGACACCGTTTGGGGTTCAGGCCACGGACGCTGATTCAGCACTGTCTTGACAGCTTCCATGAGTACGCGGACTTTAGCAGCTTCCACTGGTTTCTGGGTTAGCAACGTAATCGCAGCAACTTCCGACCCATTTAGTGTGAGAACGTTCTCGATGTCTTGGGCTGCGGGCCACGCGAGCACAGCGTACCGGCAGTACGTTGTGTCCTTCGTGTTGCCCTCGTTGCCAAGGTAGCCTGCGGTGATGTCCTTCCCGTGTGGTCTCCATAGCTCATGAAGCGTTTCTTGTCCGGGATTCAGCAGGTTGAGCTTTACTGGAGCCAACCGCTGCTTCGTGCGCAAATGAGACATATTGTGTACTATCATCGATCGCCCCAGGTTTTCGCCGCTAACAGAGTACCATTGGATGGTATCCGTCCTTGCCCATTCCTCCCACCCTTCGCAACCTTCATCATAGCGGATCTTTTGCTTCAGCTGCGCAATGAACAGCAACAGCCTTTTTTCGGGCGAAACGAAAGTGTTTGCGGCTTCTAAAGCATGAATCGAGCTCAGCAACAGCCTTTTTTCGGACGAAACGAAAGTGTTTGCGGCTTCTAAAGCACTGAATCGAGCTCGATCAATGCCTTTCAGAGCCGCAGCACCCATACCTTGGATGCTCTTCTCAGTGTACTCATGCGACAGCAGTAGCGCGAACGAGTCGCTTGCAGCGTTCATATCGCTTATAGCCTCTGCGAGCTCGTCACTGATGAGTCAGTGATCTTTCTCGAGGTGGCGAATTGCTGGCGGCAGGCAAATCGAGTACACGAGGACAAGTCGGTACCCGTTTGTCACCTCTTCCAGGGCGTGCTCTGCGTCAGCATAGTGTACGGCGTAGTGGGGGAAATACTCTGCTGTACCTGCTGCTTTGCCGAAATCGTGACGGTGGCTAACCTCCCCTCCTCGATAAACTATCAGATCTCCTCCCTCGTGTGTACTTGGGAGCTGCACTACCAGTGTTGCCACCATTCCGTTCTCCTTCTCGGTGTCTTGGTGCTTTACAAAGTGGCCTCCTTCTCCGTACAGTAGCATCTTGTACAGCACGCATTGCAAGGCCACATCCGTGTAGCCTAGTCGCTGAGAGATGAGCTGGACCAACTCCTCTAGTCCGCTGTGCCATCGAGGGTTCTTGAAGTGTACGATATTTGGCTCAAGCTGCCAGCTCTTACGGACGCTTTCGTCCATCCTCGTCTCCATTTTGTGTCCGAACGGGGACTTGTCGGCCCGGGCGATCAACTTCACCGCGCATTCTTTGGTCAATGGAACGGAAATGTGGCCGACACCCTCCACAGACAGTCCAGGGGCAACGGGCAGTGAGTCTGCGCGGGCCCCGAAGGAATACTCGCCAGCACGTTCATTGGCCTTGGACAGCAACTTGCTGATTCGAACGCACGCAGCTCCAGCTGGAATCGGTACATTGTCGGAACCGCCCTCGCCACCAAACGGCCACAGTCCTTTTACTGGACCAAGCTCGTTGTACTCGTCGTCGCTCTGCTCAGCGCACCGTCGACGCCCATAATTCGTGAAAGTTGCTGCCCCAACCCTGGAAAACTCAAGAATGAGCCTGTGTGATGATTTTTTGATAAGTCAACTTCTGTCAACTTCTGCCGTATTGATGATGGATTGATGGTTGAAGCCGACACAGGTTAGACCCAGGGTCGAAAATGAAGTCGCCAAAGCAACATTGCAGGTACAAGTTGAAGTTGTAGAGCTGTGTAGGCTAGGTGGTGTGGCGTTTGGTACGTGAAGGAATCTGTGGAGGATATATCCACCGCGCTAGAAGCACTATTACACGTTGTACCTGTAACTTACAACGTCAGGGAGATAGTGGCAACGAAGATACCGACGCAACGGGTAGATTGTTTCGTTTTAATCGATACACAGTGCTCCGCCTAACCGCTCTTCAACAACTTGTTCTAGTCCACCTTCCATTCGCCTTCGTCCAGCCACCACACAGTCCTTGGGTAGTCTTCGTTGCTCCTGCAACGACGGCTGCAGCCAGAGCCGAATCACAGAACACTCCATTTGGGCCGGATCAATTCACTTCAGCCCCTCCATGGCCCGTCCTCGCTGAAACGGTGATCAACTTGGTAGCTCTGCAGCCGTCGTCGCAGGAGAACTCTGTTCAGCCCTCGAAGTCGTGGCTCTACCGGGTGAAGCGAAGCGGACTCGCGTCGCAACAGAGTTATGAGCCCAGGGGCTGCAAGTAACCGGACGTCCCGGTCGGTCTCCACCTTGGTTGAGATAAGTCATTTTCTCCAAACAGGACTTGGTCAGCCACTTTCAGGCCTTGGGTCGCAACTCTGTTACGACGCGGTTCCGCTCTGCACCACCTAGTACGGTCACAGCCTCGGGGAAGACAAAGCCAACGCGACTTCACGCCCAGCTTGCAGGTTTTAGACTGAGCTCCTACTGTATTCATGCCAACCACTTGTCGTACATGTGCTTCAACTCCTTTCTCCCATTTCGCTCCTTCGCCCAGGGTCGCAACTTCAAACCTGTCGCTCGACACGAATCTCGGTCTTCACTGCGCCAACGCTGCAACAACGAGAGAGCATTCGCCTCGAGATGACTGCGGCTTCACAGCCAGCTCCACGCGCGAAACAAGTCAGACACGGTGATTGGCTCGAGCAGGTCTTCCTATCCGCTTTGCTATCATGGTGGCGACATGTGGCAGCCCAATTCGGCTGTTCAGGCTCAGTATTTGGTACGAGTTCGCTTCGCTTCGCGTCGCCGTTGAGCTGAGCTCCGTCCCGCCCGCAACTCGCTGACCATGGCGCCCGAGAACGCCGCGTCGCCCCCTTCCGAGCGTTTGCCCCGGCTCAACGTGGACGAGCACCTCGAGCCGGACAACAGCACGAAGACGACCAAGACGTCGTCTCCGCCAAAGGACAAAGCCCAGCACCTCCAAGACGAGTCAAGCGAGGACGCCACCAAACTCTCCAAGGCCCGACAGTTCCTCAATTGGGTGCAGCACCTTCGCGAGACGTTCGGCACGTCGTTCCTCGTGCTCATCACGGTCGTGTACGTGGTGCAAGGCTTCTCGAGCTTCACCGCTTTAGCCGTCAACTACTTCTTCAAGGACCACTTGCACCTGCACCCGACGCAGTCGCAGCTGCTGCAGATGCTCATCAAGGTCCCGTGGAGGGTCAAGCCTGTGTACGGCATCCTCTCGGACAGTTTGCCGTTGTTCGGCTACCACCGCAAGTCCTACATGATGCTGTGCAGCGTCCTGCAGACGGCCGCTTCTCTCACTATGGCGGTGCCCGACCTCGTCACGACGCCGGCCATTGCAGTGCTCATGCTCATGCTGCAGAGTCTGTCGGTGGCTGTGATCGACGTGGTGATCGACGCCAGAGTCGTGGAGATCTCGAGACTGGACCCCATCAATGGACCGAATGATCTCCAGTCCTTGTCGTGGATAGCGACGTCACTTGGAGGAATGCTCGGTGCCTTCCTGTCGGGCCCAGCGACGGACGATTTAGGCGTGCGTGGAGTCTTTTTAGCTGCTGCACTGGGACCGATCACCACGTTGATGTTCTCCATGACCATGGAGGAGTCCAAGAGCACGTTGAGCAAGCGCGACTTTGTGTCTTCGGCGTCGAAGCAGTTGAAGCAACTCAAGACCGCTATTTGCACCCCCGTGGTGTGGATGTGTGCGCTGTGGGTCTTCATCTCGCACGCCATCAGTCCGGCGTACACGCAAGTGTTGTTCTTCTTCTCCACGGACGTGCTGCACTTCACGCCGGAGTTTTTGGGCACTGTGTCGGCCATTGGCTTCATCTTCCTCATGGTGGGGACCATGCTGTACAACATGTTCTTCACCAACGTGTCGTTCCGTCGCATCTTCATGGCCGCGCAGCTCTGTCTCGCTCTGGTGTCGCTGGTGGACGTTGTATTGGTGACGCGCACCAATCTGAAGCTCGGCATTCCGGACAAGGCCTTCGTGCTGGGCGACCACGTGGTCGCCGACGTCATCGGCCGCCTCAAGACCATGCCGATCATGGTTCTGTGCGCCAAGTTGTGCCCCCGGGGCATCGAGGGCACGCTGTTCGCGCTGCTCATGTCCATCTCCAACCTCTCGTACAGTGTGAGCGAGTTCTGGGGCGCCTTTGTCTGCGACTGGATGGGGATCACGCAGGACCAGTACGAGAACCTGTGGCTGGCCATTGTGCTCCGCAGTGCGCTGAAGGTCGTGCCAATCTTCTTCCTCTTCCTGATCCCATTCACGGACCCGCAGGAGATCATCGACAAGCTGGACTTTAGTTCTCCAGCTCACACGGACCACGAAGACGACGAAGATGATGAACACTCCGGCACGATTCGAGAAGACCACGCAGTGGACACGTGCTCACCCTCGGAACAAGTCGTGCTGAAGGGCACCGCTGGCTCCGTCGTTTAACTACACTGTAGTTGGACGATTCTTTATAAAATGGACCAAGAGTTAGGATACCAATGTGGCCATCACTAGCATCATCATGTAGCATCAAGTCGTTTATAAATCAAATCTTTTACCACGCTACCTACGCTATAGCTACTAGAATCAAAACTGGAGGCAGCTTTTCCTCTCCTTGTCGAACAAACGTCACGCCACACATCACCTAGAGGATGCCGAGGCAAGCTCGTTGGTACTTGTCGTACCAGCGCGTCCGCCAGTTATTGATCGACTGGTCGATCAACTGGTTCACGAACACTTGGCACGTGCTCGTGCGCGCGCCGGGTTTGAGCCGCGCGCGCAGCCCCTCGATCACCGCCTTCTTGCCGCCAGCGAAGCACGGCAGGTCCGAGTTGCCCACGAGCATCATCTCCACCAGCAGCACGATCTGGTCCATGTTGCGACGTAGCGCCAGGTACGCGCGGATGCAGAGCGTGCGGAAGTAGCGGAAGGACGAGCTGCGCGGGCCGCCCATGAGCTCGACGAACTCGTCCGTGAGCTTGAAGGGCGCTCGCTCGAAGTTCCAGTTGCTGCCGGGGCTGTTGGTGAGCAGGAAGCCGAAGTCGATGTGGATCACGTGGCCGTCCGTGTCCACGAGGATGTTGCCGTTGTGGCGGTCCTTGATCTGGAACACGTAGCACACGATCGAGTAGGCGGCGAGGCTCTCGATGAAGTTGCGCTGCGCTCGGGCGAAGCCGGTGGTCTCCTTCTCGCCGTGAAGACGGGTGTAGAAGTCCAGGAGGGTGGTGTATCCGGGGTCGTTGCGCTTGAGAGAGTCGAGGGACACGGTGTCAGGAACGGCCTCGATGAGACCAGTCTTGGCTGACGTGGCGATCACGTTGTATGGCCTGTATAACGAATGCACAACGTCGGTCAACATACTACTTATATCAAGCAGCACAAGCGATCAGAGACTTACCTTAGTGATAGAGGAAGAGAGTACTCGCGGAAGATCCGGTCGCACTGGGCGATGAGTTGCGCCGCGAACTGCTCCTGACGCAGGTCGTCGTTGCTCTTGACGATGACGGAGAGAAGCCGCCAGCCAGGGTGATCCCCGAACGGTGACTCACGGCGGATGCGCGCTTCCTTCTCGCTCCAGCGCTCGCGGAACACAATCATCGGCTTTTCGTCGTCCTCGGGCGTCTCGGCATCCTCCTCAGCATCGGCCTCCAGCGCATCAGTGTCACCCGCCTCCGCGTCTGGCTCATCATCGGTGAGACCATCTTCGAGGTCGAACTTCTCCTTCCAAGCAGTGGGGTCAGCGAAGTCAAGGCTTACGCTCAAGTCACGCGGTCGCTGCTGAATGACAGGCTCCTCCTGAGCGACGACTTCTTCCTTATTGACCGGGCCGGAGGGTTCCTCAGTGCATTCAGCTTCAGCACTGATGTCTTCGGGAGATGCGATCTTGTCATCGTTAACAGCAAAAGCGTCCGAAGCATTCTCCTTCGGAGGATGCTCCGCCGCCTCAGTTGCTGGCTTCCGAGAGAACCAAGATGCAAATGAGGTCGACTTCTCCATCGGCTTCTCCACAGGCGAACGTTCCGGCTCGCATACCACATTTTCATCATCCTCAGAAAACAGTCCGTCGTTGGAGTCCGTATCCTCGCCATCCGCATCCTCAGCCGCTGGATCGTCGGAAGTTCCTCCTTCACTTGGCTCGAGTGAAGACACCGAGTCAGTCGTTCCATCGGCAGGGTCGGTGTCCGATGGAAGCGCCTCCTTCGACTCGGACTCTTCTCCGTCAGCCTCGTCAGCCTCAAGGTCGTCCGAAGCTCCGACTTCGCTGGGATCCACCGATGAAACTCCATCGCCGTCCGCGGTACTCGCTTCAGTGGCTGTTTGCGGCTTCTTCGAGAAGAGGGACCCGAAAATGCCAACTGGTTCAGCAGGAACAACAGCAGCCTTTGCTCCTTCACTGCTCGATTCGGTAGACTCGATTGGCTTGGACACGTCCTCAGCATCAACGGAAGGCTTAGCTGGGTTAACGGCAGGTGCTGATGCATCGGCAGTCTTCTTCGCAAACAACGAGGAGAAGAGACCGCCACTCGGAGCTGGAGTCGATGAAGCAGGCTTCTCCGATACGTCAGCTTTTTGCGCTTCAGACTCAGCCAGTGCGCTTGCGTTGTTTGTCTCCGTCTCATCTTGCTTGTCGACCTGAGACTGCTGGGCATCGACTTCCGGCTTCGGCTTCCTAGAAAAGATCGACGAGAAAATCCCACCATTCACGCTGGGCGCAGCCGTCGGTGGAGCTGTCTCCTTAGCCCCAGTCTTCTCAGTGACTTCGACATCGCCAGCGACTGCATCGCAGGTAGCCTCAACGTCTACTGGGGCAGCATCCTCAGCCGCAACCTCCTTCTCGGCGCTGTCGTTATCCTCGACATGTTGAAGCACCACGTTTGCAGCGTTCGCTGACGTGGGCGGCACCTGAACCGAGTCACTCTCTTCATCATCTTCTTCCTGCACCTTCTTCGAGAACCAGGACGAGTAAAAGCTGTCGAACTGTCCACCAGATCGAGCCGATGCACTGGACGAGTAGTCCTTAATGCTACGGCGACGAGGCCTCGGCAAGTTCCACTGGCCTAGTCGATCCTGCTGCTCTTCTTCTGCTCGATGCAGGTCCTCGTCTTCCTGGACACTCTTTCTGGGTTTCCGATCGCCTTCCTCTTTCTCGTCGTCCCCATCCTCCCCATCCAGTACATCATCGCCATCTTCCTGCCGCGTAATCGACGATTTTGTAAACGCTGGGACGTTCTCCTCGTCGATTTCAGGCAGTGGGGACGCCACGCTGGGCGACGGCACCAAGCTCAGCTCGCTCTCTGGCGACGTGCTGCTGGACATGGGCGAATCATCCACCGGAATACTCAATTCCGCGTCGGAGTTGGTGAACGGGAGCTTCAGCGAGAAGACTCTTGACTGGTTGCGACTGGCCTTGGACTTCCTCCGCTTCCGCTGCTTCTTGGACCCTGCCTTAGGCGACTGCACCGAGTAGTCCAGCACTTCTACACAGAGGAAGTAAGGCACGCGCTCCTTGGTGGAGAACGTGAAGCACTCGTCGACCTGAATCCCCTTCACGCGGTGACACGAGTTGCCGATCGGGAGGTAAATGACGTCGGAGGGCAGCATCTGCTCCTGGATCTCGCTCAGTCCTTTGCGCAGCTCTGCATTCCTGTTTGGTCGAGGCGTGGGGATGAGCTGCTCCGCCAGATCTGTGAGCGCCTCGACGAACTTGGGCGTCTGTCTGAATAGCTCGATCTGCTGGAGGTTCCCCTCGTCCGTGCGCGCCTCGTCCTGGATCGAGTTCCTCTTGCTGAGCAAATGGCCGGCGAACTTCTCGTCCGTCTCGAGCGTGTTTGAGTCCAGCTCGTTGTCCGACGGGAAGATGGTGGATCTCCTGCGCTGCAAGTTGTCCGGCTTGGCGGCCGACACCTCCTCTACGCACAGTCCGCTGTTCATGAGCAGCGCGGGGACGCCCGCGCGTCTGCCGATGGCTGTGAGCAGGTCCGAGTTCTCCTGGTCCTGCGACGCCGTGACGCTCAGGTACTCGGACTGGTACTCCCTGGCGTCGTCGCAGAAGGAGCGCAGGAACCACGTTAGTCTGTGAGCAAAGGGCAGCGAGTCGCCGCTGCGGGACATCAGGAAGCACTCGAGCTGGTGCTGCTTGGCGTAGTTGCCGTGCAGCAGGAAGGTGCAGAGCTGCGGGATGTAGAACTCGAGCTCGGCCGCGTTGGCCTCGTAGCTGCTGTAGAGCTGCGCCACCACGTCCTGGTGCGCGTAGAGCTTGAGCAGCAAATGGAACACGTCGTCTTCTTCCTGCTTGCTGTTCTTGTGTTGTTCCTGTTCACCTCTGAGTCGGTCCATGGCGCTGCGCAGCTTCTCGTCCCAGAAGACGCGGAACTTCTCCACGTTCTCGCAGTCGGGCTGCGGTTTTACGAGTAGCAGCGCCGAGTCGCGCGGCGTGGAGGACGCGGACGACGTGCGCGTGGTGTCGGCGGTGCCCGAGCGCTCCTTGGTCTTGCGCTGC
>JAIKVE010001775.1:0-10429 GCA_024679115.1 Phytophthora pistaciae
AGGAGCACGCGTCGCACGAGTGCCTCGAGTATTTGCTGGAGAAGCAGATCATCCCGCACCTGTGCGAGGTCGGCAGAAGGGACCAGCCGTGCGGCATCATGTCGCTCGCCATGCAGTTCGTGGGCGCGCTGCTGAGCCGCGTGAGCTACCCGATCCTGCCCACGCGCGAGGTGCACGTGTCGGTGGTGGCGCTCATCCAGGCGGCTGCGCGCAAGGAGGTGGAGGACCCGACGGTGCGCAAGTACCTCATCAACCTGCTCAACATCCTCTGGAAGAAGCTGCGCGGAGACCCCGTGCAAACCGAGTTCTTCTTCCTGCACGCGGACCGCCTCATGATCCGCACGACGGACATGAACCCAAAGACGACGCTGGGCGGCGGCGGCAGTCGCCTGCGCTCGGCCAGGGACGACCCGTTCCTGCATCTCCACAACCACCACACGCAGAGCGAAGTGCCCGAGCTCATCCTCTTCACGGGCCTGCTGCCGCACATGTACGCGGTGAGCAAAGTGGGCGAGAAGTGTCGCGAGGCGCTCGTGATCGCCGCGGCGGTGCACGACAAGGCGCTCTGTCGCTTCGTGCTGCAGCTCACGCCCTTCTGCCACTACGCGGTCAACGGCGTCATCTCGGCGTTCGACGCGCTGCCCAAGACGCTCGCGTCCACGGCCAAGACGCCCGCTGCAGCTCTGAGCGCAGCCGACCCCGACGCCAACATGGAGGTGGAACTGAGCTACCTCGCGGTGCGGCTGCGCTTCTGCTGCACGCTGGCGATGGTGGCGCGGTACGAGCTGGAGGAGGTGGACGAAGTCACGGGCGAGCTGCAGCATCGATCCATAGCTGACGAGCTGCTGGACCAGTTCCGCTCCCGCTTCCTGGAAGGACCGCTGCTGGAAGGCCTGCTGCATACGTCCGAGGCTGCGGCGTGTGCTGCCACGCTGTACGCGCGGATTATCCTGGAGGAACTGACGGCTTGCGGCCGCGACACGCGCGCGAACCCCCTGCTTTTCATTTATTTACAATTCCTACTCGAGCGCACAGCGATGTCATCCTCTAGTGGCGCGAAGGTAGCGAAGCCGGCGGAAGAAGAAGAGAGCGCGTCCCCTTCGGCTGAACCAGAGACACAAGCGGACGATGCTTCAGTGGTCCACCAGTTGCCGTCGGAGCTGCTTCGCCACATGGACTCGCTGTCGAGCTCCTTGTGTATCGCTACCATTGACCTATTTACCAGCGTGCTGGAGCTGCAAGACGAGTACGCGGACACTGTTCTTCTTGGCGCAGTTAATAAGCCCGAGAGTGTCGCCGAAAGTGGAAGCGAGTCCAGTCCGCGGAGACGACCCACAGCGTCGTCGATGCTTAGTCCCAGCGCTCAAGCGAACGGCGCGATCTGGTTCGCGTCACGATTCCCCGACTCCTCGGTGGCCTCTAACGTCCACCTCTGGAAGATCCGAGCTTTCGCTGGACCTGAGAACGTTGCAGAGGAAATCCCGGCAGCCGATGACCAAGAAGACCAAGTGTTGTCGCTGCTGTCGTACATCGCGGACGCTGAATATGCTGCGTGCCAGCGCGGCCCCGACGATCTGGATGACTCGGATGATGACGAGGCCGACTACCAAGAAGAGACCGCTGCAGCATCGCCGAAGTCAGGAGCGGCCGGTAGCCCGACCTCTGCTGCTGCTGCCGTTGCTACCACTGCGGGACCGATTTCTCCGTCGAGAGGGTCTTCCAGTCGAACTGCTGCGGCGCGCAACGCGATGAAGCCTCTGCGTGAAGTTTACCTCAGCATCAGCTTGCCTTCCTTCTCCCCAGCGGAGCCTGCAGGCCTTCGTCAGAGAACCCAGTCGCAGTTCTTACAGAGATTGACTGTGGGAAGCGAGGACGGCAGCTTGCCACTCTTCCTGCGGATCGTACTGAGCCGCGTCGAGCGGCTGCTGGAGAACTCGTTCCATGAAAACCTCGCGCTGTCCGGCATGATCTACGCTCTCGCTCAGAAGTCGCGGTGCTCCTCCGTGGTATTTGACCTGGACGAGGCTCTACCGGCAGGCCAGAGTCTGCGCAGTATCCTCGAGGAAGTATACGCGGACGCTCTGCGTCGCCTGAACCGCTTGCCCAATGGCGCCGCGCAGCTCCAAGAACTGCGCAAGAAGCTTGTGGACGACGACAACGATGCGGCTTTGAACGACCACGAGGCGGAGACGCGGCTGCTGTGCGGATACGTGGTGCTGGACGAAATACTCAAGGAGCTGTGCTCACTGCTCTTCGCACGCGAGCGCGTCAAGACGCTGCCTCTCAAACCGGAGGGCTACTATCTAGAGCCGAAACGCGCCGCTGGGGCTCTGTCGCCTTCGTCGGGTATGATGCGGGAGCGCGCGCTGTCGAGCGAGACGCTCTTCTCCGACGAGGGCTCTCAGGTGGACGCCGCGTCGCCACGGAAGCAAGGAAGTATCGGGAAGGAGTTTGAGGCGCTGCTAGCTGAGGCCCAGTCCAGCATGGACGACCTGCTCGTTGGCCCCACTGAGAACTCGGCGACGCCAGCGTTAAAAGCGGAGCTCGAGTCACAGATTGTATAGAAGCGGACAGCAACCAGACTAGCCCTGCGTGAACTATGACCATCATCGACTTCTGGATGAAAAACAAATAAAAGGAGTTCGAAGTGGAAGGCGCTGGCCCATAGCGTGGAGTGTATTGACTGCCTGGAGGTTGATATAAGTGAAGCGTCGCTCGTCATGCGCTCGCCCAAGCGCCCGTCGTCCGAGCTGCCCCCGCTCTCGACTGAAGATGACCGGAAGCTTCAGCGACTGTCGCGGTTGCCCATGACCTCGGTTGGCCCTCCTCGCGTGCTGCCCAAGATGTATCCCCGACTGCAGACGCTCACCCAGCTCACGCACAAGTACGTTCGAGGGCTGCACACTGGGGACTTCGTCGCTCGAAGTGAGACGCAGTGGCTAAATTTCGATGGAGTCGATGCGCCGAATTCCGCGAGGGACCGGACCATGAACACCGTGAAGCGATCGGCGGCGGTGGTGATCCAATGCGCGTGGAGAAGGCACGCGGCCGTGAAGTTACGAGAGCAATTGACTGCAGCGGTTTGGCAGCGTCAGCTTGAAGTCGCAGCGAAGATCACGAGGCACTCGTCCAGCGTGACAGCGGCGTTGGAAGTAATGGCGAACTCTCAGAGGACCCGCCTCCAGGCTCTAGCGTCCGTACTACCGACCTGTGGGTTTTATCTCCACGCCCCTGCCCAGTTGCTAACGTGGTGGCTGGAGTTTACTTGTGCTCAGCTGCTGGCAAAGCGCGTGTTGCGGCGTCCTCCGGCAGTGGTAAGAGCGGTGGACGTCTCTGTGGAGTTGACTCGAGGCAAGTTGATGGCGTTATGGCGCTGTGTGGTGCCGCTCGCAGTACTGATGATCCAGTGCTGTGTCCGCGTGTTCCTTGCGAGACGAATCGTCGGGAGGCGGAGACTGGAGCGCGCTCAACTGGAAGCTGCTCTGCGGCTGCAAGGATTTCTTCGGGTCTACAACGCCCAGCACATCGCCCGAAGGCTTCGGCGATGGTGCGCTGCCGTCCGTATCCAGTGTCTCTGGCGATGCCACCAAGCTCGCGCGTGTTTACAGCAGCGGCGAATGACGTGGGCGGCAACCTCCGTCTGTGCGCCGTTGATTCTACAGGCAGCGAAGCAGGCAACCGCCAAGCTGCGCGTTAGGTCGGCGCAAACAATCCAGAAGTATTATCGAGGATGTCGCGCTCGCGCGCACTTCCGGGAGTTGTTGACTCGTCACGAGCAGCGCAAGTGGCGACAAAACCCCAGCAAAGGATTTGACTTTTTCGAGCGAAAGCGCTACGACCAAGCTGCGTTGTACTTGGAAAACTGCTTCAGACAAGGAATCTACGCCGATACAGCACCCCCAGTGTCCCAGCCTTTGCTGGTGGAGACCAACACACTACTACTAGACTCGCCCCATCGAAAGCTCGTGAGCGGGTCGCGAATGTCATTCAGCTTCAGCGCGGCACCTACGAAACTCGGGACCGATTGGATTCTAAACCGTGAGCGCTCTGACGACGACGGCGACACAAGCAGGAGTGTTACACATCTTGCAGGGCAGCTTCACTTCTGGCAGGCGTACGCTATTAGCCACTTAAGAGTGTTTGATGCGACGGGTAATGTGTTCAACCTCACTCAGGCGCGTGTTGGCTGGGAGAGTTATCTACAAGTGGACGCAGTGGTGAGCTCATGGTCGGCGTTTCAAGTCGTCGCTGCTTCTTTGAGCGAGTTACGCGTTCGATCACAATTTGAACTTGTGCGATGTTTGTTTTGGACGGGCAAGCGCAATGAAAAGGAACGAGCGTTGGAGTTGTCGCTCCACCTACTGCAAGAGATTAGCGCTCGCTCTCAAGATTCCTTCAACCCTGATAATGTCACGGCTCCTGATCTCCTCGAGATCAAAGCCCATCTACTGATGCTGAGCAGCATGATATACTTCGAGCAGGGGCTTCTGGCTAAATGCTGCTCCCAACTGGAAAAGCTTCTGGACACGCCATTAGGGGGCGCATTTACTGACGTGGAAGTTCGCTTTGTCCTCGCCTTGGTTTTGTTGAAGCGTTATGAGGAAAGTTTTGTCGAGAGGCGCGCGACGGATGATGACCCTGAAGTGAATACGTTTTTGAGAACTGCGGCTCAGTTATTGAAGCAATGTTATCGGGCGATTGAGTTGTGGCCATCCGTTGGCTATTACCATGGATATATACAGAAGAGCGATGCGAAGCGCTTGCTGGCAAATGAGCAGGTGGGCTCCTTTCTCCTCCATCATTCACTCGACGCAAGTAAAGACGGCAGGACACGAAAGCAGAGCAAGTCGTCGGCATCAACAGAGCAAGTATTGTTGCAAGTAAAGCTGTCGGACAGACCCCTTCGCATCGCGTCCATGCGCATCGAGTTCACCGACCCTGGCGTGTACAAGACGCGTAAGATGCCTCTTCACCTTGGTCAATTTAGTTTGCACGGTCTGATAGCGAATCTCCCTCCTGAGGCAGGTGTGCAAATGGAGTTGGGAATCCCAAAGCCATTATACGCTTCACCACTCAGGAAGAGACTGGAACGCGATCGCCCAGAGCTGCTACAAGATACGCTTGCGACCCGATCAAAGCTGCTAGACTGGAGGGAGTGGGAACGAAAGCTCGACGAGACAGCGGCGGCAGTGCGTTCGCCCGATGCAGGTCGACGATGGAAGAGAAGGAATGAAACGTGGAGTGCTGTATGTTTTGAGGTCGCAAAGGCGCTAGAACACAGTGAGGCGTGGGTGTTTGCCGAGTTTGCCGCCCGCGAAGCGCTGTTGCACTCGAAAGATCACTCTCATCGGGCGAATGTGAATTTTCTGGCTGGTCGAGTCACACTCAACATGCAGAAGCGCAATTACAGCGCGCTGTTCATGCAGCAAGCCCGCCTAGAGAGACCTCGGGGGCGCTTTCACTTCACCGACAACCTAGCTGCAGTGCAAAACGCGTTATCGCTCAACGTTTCTCTTTCGAAACAGGAACCGTTCACGTCTCGCCTGGAACGAGTCGAGAAGCTCGAGCGTTTGTGTCTGAAGGCCTGGCGATATGACAGTCTGGCCACAACGTTCCGTGGAGACCCTTTTCGAGAAGCCCTGCTGCTCCAGCGTATCGCTGACGAGTCCTATGCTGAATGTGGCGATACGTTCTTCCTCAGGAGTCTACTGAGAGCGCATATCCGCGCTTACGTTGCACAGGATTCGTGGCATGAGAGCCTCCACCTCAAGTGCGCCCAAGCCTGTGTGGTGCGCCTATTTGAGCGCTTCCACACGCACCAAGAGCCCTGGTCAACAATTCTGTCGAATATGACCAGCCATTCAGGAGGAAAGCCCCCATCGCAACGCAATGCCGCCAAGAAGTGTGCATTCAACGTGAAATTGCTGCTGCTCTCGTGGCACCACATGCCGTTCCTAGTGTGCTTCGAGATGGCTGAAGTGCTGTACCGCTACAAAAGTCACAGTTTGTCAACGCTTATCGACGTGTACGAGAGTTTGCAGGGCCGTTTACGTGGATCTCAGAGCCCCTCGCCAATGTACGCGTCATATGAAGAGCTCATCCTGCTGCGTCTGTCGTTTCTCCACGCGGCGAAGGTGTCCCAGTCGGAGCACTCGTGGCGTCATGTGGACGCTGCAGTAGCCACTATGAACGAAATCCTGGAGCAGCGGCGAACTCGTACGCGGGCTTACAGCTCCAGCGCCGTCCTGAAGCAAGCGAAACGAATTAAATGGCCGTGTTCTATCCGATTCCCATTCCACTTCAGCGACGCAGAAGTGATTTTCATGCGTGGATTTCTCCTACAGCTGCAGGAGGATCTGATGCGGATCCCCGTTGAGCGCAGATGGAGCTGGCGAGATTTCCACCCGTTGCACCAGGAGCTGATGGAGCTAGTGGCGAGGTCCGCGCCGCCCGGTGAAGTGTCTGGTAGCGGCGGCCGAATGCTGAATAGTGTGCGGTATCGCACCGAGAACTTGCGGGGACTTCGAGTGTTTGTTGGGGCGACGCACGACGTGGTTATCTCGAATATGCTCCGCAGTCAGCCGTTTGTAGCGATTCGACTCGAGGGGAACACAACTCCGACCAGGACCCCACCTACGTGGACGAACCTGTCTCCTAGCTGGGAGGAAGACATGGAGATCCCGGTCTCGTCCGCGAGGGCGATCCTTACCGTCAGTGTAATGAACCGTACCCGACGGAACTCTCGATGGCAAGATGCTGACACGATTGGATACGTCTCGATATCAATGCTCGATCTGCTGGCAGCTCCTGAGGGGATCACTGAAGGGAAGTACTACGAGCTCACGTTGCTGAAAAAGACGGCGAGTCAGAGACCTAGCGATGGAAGTGAAGCCAAAGTTGCCAAGATTTTCCTGAGTTTTCAGGTGCTGGTAAAGCCTCAGCCGCTGCTGCCCCCATCGGCTAAGCGGACTGCGACTTGGGCCACTCGGAGCGGGAACTGGGACATCGAGGACGTTCGAACCCATTTACATGGAGACTTGCAGGTTTTTGTGTCAACCCGCTGGATCTGGAGCCGCTTTGCGCGGATTTTCGTGGACGATGGCGATTTGTTCGTCGCCAAGTGGTTTTTCGTCAAAGCTGTGCGCTTGACGCCCGAGTTGCAGCGACGTTCCAGCAAGGTCGGTATCCGCGTTAATACAACTGACTCGCTGGCTATCGTGAAAGACCTGCTAGGGTTGAGCTTCTGCTATCGAGCCAACCAGAGTGACTCGCGGTGGGGGGAGCAAGCTGCCCCACTCCTTGGACAGGCAGAAGCGATTCTTACCCGGAAACTAGCTCAGTCCAAGCACGAGTATCGCTCACTATCAGACCGTGCTACACTGGAGCAACAGCTCGTTATTGTTCGTGAACTGCTAGCTGATGCTCGAGGTACACAACGACGAGTGGGGCCGCTGGAGGAAGCTTTATCTAGAAAGACCCCGGCGACATCGAAGTGGATTAAGATCACGGATCGAAGACCCAGCGGGGGTATCTCAACGCGCTACTTTAACCAGGACACGGGCGAGACTTTCCACTCGAGATGGCGAGTTGAGCCCGTGGAGTACGAGGACAGAGAAGCAGTGATGACAGAGGAGCAGGAGCGACTGCCTCATCGCATTGTCATCATGAGCAGTGAGATGAAAGCCCGAGTGGCTTTCCACCGGCAAGAAATGCTTCGACTGCACGCCGACGATCCGTTCGAGTGGTTCGCTGTGTTCAACGACCGCAAGAAGGAGATCCAGTTCTTCAGTCCGCACTCACCCGAGGCGTATTCTTCCCCACTTTCGGGCAAATATCCTGCTCAGCCGCCCACGTACGTTATGCTCGCTGACGAGTTCTTACTGTACCACGTCCTCCTGGTCCAAGATGCTTATCGCAAGTATCGATGCAGACGCCAGCGACAGCGCCGGCTTCACGGCGTATTACTGTCGATCTGCTTGGCTTCTTGCGAGTTGGCTGCAGCCCGGAGACGCATTTTGCGTCGGAGTTTGAACTGTGTTCGTGTTATCGTTGAGAAGGCCGAAAGCTTGCGAGCCGCCGACTTGCTGACAAGCGACCCCTTTGTGGTGCTCAGTTTGATAAACTCCGCTGGAGACGTGGTGGGTACGGGCAAAACCAGCGTGAAATACAACTCGCGCAACCCGAAGTGGAGCGAGGAATTCCACTTTCGTTTCAGCTTCACAGAGCAGGAGGCGAAGCGGATTGTAGTGTTCTCGCGGAATCGTGATCAAGGTCATTTACAAGACCCTGTACTGACATTGCAAGTGTTCGACTACGATGTCACCTTCACGGGGAACAGCAAGCAAAAGCTTATGGACGGCGACGACAGTGCTGAGGAGATTGATAGTCCAGTCACCGGCGACTTCCTGGGTATGGTTACTATCCCCATTCAGCCGTTCGTCCACGGCAAGAGCATGACTGCCGACTTGCCTCTGCTCGACGAGAAGGGAGACAACAACTCCCCGCGAACGCGAGGCTCGTTGACAGTCACTGTGCAGTGGACGCATTGCGATGACGAGGAGGAGAAGGCGTTGAATGAGACGAAGCTCTGGGCGATCGGGAGTGGTGGGGGTCGAGCGCTCATTGCCAGGGATCGACCCGAGCTACCGGGTGAAGCGGCTAGAGAAGTTGAGCTACTTCGCCAGCAGATGCAGCACGTGCAGCAACTGCTGCTGACCATGGCGACTGAAGTTCTAGAGCCGATGTATCGCCTTCACAGACGACTTCAAGTCGCGCAAACCAGAGGCAAGACCGCAGAAGAAGCCAAAATGCCCGAGCAACGCTTGGACGCGCTGCTGCACTCGCAATTGCTTCCTCAACTGCAAGCTGTCCGGGACTTGATCACTAGACGAATCGACGGTCAGCTTCCCGTTGTACTCAAGAAGCTGTTTGGGCCGATCGAGGAATATCTCAGCAGCTTCGACCAGAGCTCCCGCCGTGAACTACGGTCGTTGATGGAGAAGTGTCTGGACGAGTTGAACTCGACCATGTACGCGCTCAAGCAGGTACCTGCCAAAAACATAGCTGCTGTGGACGCAATGAAGATGGCGTTAGATCAACACGTTCAGGTAAGAGGCTGGAACGATCAACTTCGACAGATACTTGGCACGTTCTTCGTCGGAGAGGAGGCTCAGTGGCACTTCACGCTTGAGGAGCGCGTCGACGCTGCTTACTGGAAACTAACGGAGGGTAATGGTAGCGCTGTTAGTCGTGACCATCGTGGAGAGGCAAAGCCAGTGGACAGACCAGCCACCGCTGCCGCCATAGCCAAGCGCAGGGAGCGCATCGAAAGGGCGAAGCAGGAGAAGGCATGGTACGAGCTGTAGCTCGTCAGCAGGAGTCACTGGCGGGGACGCTAAACAGTTTTTATCTTGAATTTGCTGGTCAAAAAGGGGTTGATCGGTCTACATAGCAAATATGGATACGGTATCGCGGGGCGTTAGCGGGATACAGGCTGCTACTGACGGCCGCAGAGCTGCTTCATGTGCTTCCTGAGGATGACGCTCAAGTCGTCCAGCTCTCTGTAGGAGGGGAAATAGTTGACGTCAATAACATAGAGGTCCTGCGACCCGTCGTCCGCCACAATGACATCGAAGCCGAACAGCGTCAGCTTGAGCTCGTCGCGAAGACGCTCGCCGATCGCGCGCACGGCTGTGAAAATCTGCTCCTGAGTCCACCCGTTGACGACCTCATCCTGCGAAGCGGCGCCGTCGGTGTGAGGGTGGAAGTCCTTGCTCGTGGGGTAGTTATCCTGGGTGTTGAAGTGCACGCGCTGGGCCGCCCCCGCCACGAGGTTGGGCAGCGAGCGTCGCTCGGCCACGTTGATGATGTCGCCCAGCACGTAGCCCTTGAAGAGGCGGCTCGAGTGGTTGATGAACTCCTGCAGCAAATACCCACCGAAAGTGTTAGCAACCGCAGCAATATCTGCGCGCCGACCCGTTCGCACCAACGCTCACCTGGTACAGCGCCGGATACTCGACGTAGTGCAAGTCTTCGCGCTTGGTGATGACGCTCATCATGTGCGAGCGGTCCGTCGCTACAAAACAGAAGAAAACAACAAACAACGCACACTCCACGTTAGCTCCAACTCTACCCCTTACCACTTCTGCCTGCATCAACTGCCACCACGACGTACCGCAGGCCTCGACGGACTTGCAGATGAGCGGCAGCCTCGTGCGCCCGGCGTCCAGCTCCGCCAGCAGCGTCTGGAACTGCTGCAGGCTCTCCACGACGCGGAAGTTGGGCACCTTGAACCTCTGGACCTGCTCAGCCTTCTCCTCCTCCTCCGCCTGCTGCTGCAGCGTCTGCAGCATCCTGCAAGCCGCGTGGCGGTCCGTGAGCAGCCGCACGCTGTCGATGGGGTCCACCACGCGCACAGACGGGTGGCGCC
>JAIKVE010001776.1:0-10419 GCA_024679115.1 Phytophthora pistaciae
AGCAAATTGGTACGCGTCAGGGCGTTCAGTTCATACATATCTCGGTATTAGCTTTTGTTTGAACCCCCACCATTATGCATCTCTAATGGGAAAGCCGCGTAAGCGGATCAATCGAAGTCCTGCGGCATATCCGGATTCAGGACGTCCCGTGGATTTGGTGAAAGACACAGAGCATAGTGACTGATGAATGCACCGTAAGTGCATTATATTTCGGTTGCATTGCCTTCAGTGCCATTAGTTTTCATATCGTCCCCAATGGAACGTGCTGCACCAGCAGCACTGCGGACACACGACTCGGCATCATTAGCACTGCGCCTCTTCCTGATCATGCGTACTGTATTACTAAGTCATCTCTACTAAGTACGAGCAGAACAAACGCATACAAATTCTGGCTACATATGATTTGTATGAAAACCCTAGTGGTGCCTCAAATTTCGAGAAGTAATGCGCCTCAAAACTCCAGATTGTGGCAAAGAGGCATGAGTGCCTCAACTAGAGCACCCTGTATGCAGCATACATGTAGGTAGAGACCCCTGAAGCCTTCTACCTTCAGTGAAGGTATACAATACATGTACAGTAGACAGTAGACAGGATTGCGAATGTAGGATTAAAATTTGGGACTCGTCCGGCTTGCACCGGATGTATTTCCCGCAAGGCACGCGACGCTAAAGACGTGCAAGAACGAAGACACGAAAAAGACAACCACGATACAGCTGGTGGCTCAGAATTCATGAAATCTGACAGGCGGCGATTGCTAAAATAAAGCGAACTGCTGAGCGTACTGTACAGCCGTCATGTAGTAAGGACAATAAAGTACTTTATGCAACCTCTAAAAACCATCCAAGTTCGAGGGTCCGACTTCAGCTTGTACAATTCAAATGTGTAGTGTACTACTCATATTCATGTGTCCGGTTTCATCTGTGGGTTCGTTCACCTGATTGATTTTGCCAATCTTGCGAAAAAAAGTTGACAGGATGGTTCGTATTGCTGCAGAGATCTTCAAACAGGGATTGGGACGATTTGCAACGCAAATATACCACATGTACTGTACGAACTCGCCGAAGACGATACAGTAATTTGCCTCAATAGCGCAGTCGTGGCATCAAATAACCTGCTGAAACGGGTATATCTACGCATCCCAAAGCTAGCCAATGAGAGTTCAGCTAGCCTCTCCTATACAATTATCTTAGAGAATGTATAAATGTAGCCATTGCGCTATTGAGGCAAATTACTGTACCGAATTACCTATGTTATGCCATACACTTCAGCGAACTCTATAGAGTCGACATTTCGGTGCCCTGGCTAGCCAAGCAAATGCATAGAAAACGCGTTTCAATACAAATATCAAGTGGGTCACTATAAAAGGGCAGTGCGCACCAATCTTCCCGAAAGGCCTGTGATTGGTCAATAAGGGGGTGTATGGCATAACATATAGAAGGTGATAACATAGGTAATTCGGTACATGGTACATGTACACAACAAAAGCTTGTAATGAAATGTACTTGACGATACAGTAGACTATATTATAGTCTACTGTAGACTATATTATAGTCTACTGTATCGTCAAGTGCATTGCATTACTTATATTATAAGTACAGGAACTTCGACCAGATACGAAGTAAATACTAATATCCATGATTTAGGATATGCCAAGCTAGCTTTCACTACACAAGTTTTGTATGATTATCAAAAAGACTCACCGAGTTTCACTGAGGGTGAATTCAATAACGTAACATTCTTTCAGTGCAATCTACGCCTAGCGAATTACTACTAGCGATACTCTCTGGGTGTGGACCGTATCACACTTCGCGACCAGGCGGTCTCTTCAAATCTAAAGCACCGGCATGCGGCATGGGAAACACATCATTCCCTTTGGGCTGTCGTTCAGCCAGTTTTTTTTGCTATTCGCAGTCAGGAGTCACTCAGCCCAGGTTGGTTTCTCATTTACCAACTCGCCTTCAAGCCCGCAAGTCGTCTACCGCACAAGTACAAGTCAAGCCCGGCCATGCGTCTCTCCTACGTCCTGCTATTGGCTGCGGCCACCCTTCTCGCCAACGCCAACGCGCTGACGACTGAAGGCGACGCTGAAAAGCGGTTCCTCCGCGCCCACAAGATCCACAAGAAGTCTGCCAGCGCCACCGCTGCTGAAGAAGAACGTGGTTTTCTTGATTTGTTGAAGAATGTGGATGACTTGCCGATGTTCGAGAGAATGAAGCTCCAGCCATCATACAGGAGGCAAGTCTTCGAGAATTGGAGAACGGGCATGGGCACGAAGCAAGAGGCCATGGCCTTCATGGCGAGCCAAGGTCTTTCGAAGAGCGAGATTGCAGAGTGGACGAAGCAGTTCATGCAGCATCTCGCGGCCCGCAGGGCTGCGAAATAAATAGAATGTTTTGGATGCGTTTTGCTAGCTTGATCGAAATACATCACATTTCCTACCGTTTAGCCACGCTTCACACGAGCAATATGGCCATTTAGCGGTTACTTACTGCGGTAGTAGTACATGTTTCGTCGATCCGGCATTAATGCTCAATCGTGTCATGCTTTACTAACCCCCCAAAGTCGGTCGAGGTGAATTACGAGACACACGAATTGCAATAACCCGCTTAAATTTTTGCTTTAAAAGGCGGCACAATGGTGTGCAATGTAGGTTACATAGCTCTTATCGGTTTCGCAACGAGTTACAGATCGATTGGGGAAGCAGTAGTATATTTACATATTCTATATCGTTCTCGTCGTTTTCGGTCTGCTTCGTTCCAAACCTGAAGGTGAACTCCCTCAGAACTTTTCGTTTTGAAATGTGTACACTAAGAATTACTCACCCTGTACTTAATCTACTTTGCTTACGGACCTTATGCTGTTTTTTTAGTAACAAATATTCATTGCCAGTATTTTACTTTCTTAGTCGAGCGAAGCTTTCTTGTTAAGCCATGTTTTTTTCAATTCCTCGAACAATAGTGCAGTGGGTTGTTTATTTGTTGACATGATGCAGGAAAATGAAACTCGGGCGCAAAAGTTTTACTGACTGATATCGCAAACGCGGGTGACCATCGAATATCACCTCCTCTACAATTTTATATAATCCTTAGATATTCGAACAAGCCAATTTCAAACAAAGCAATTGAGCAATTCATATTGTATGCGGATGATGCGTAGGCATACTACATGTATGTAGTACGAGAATTTGCAGTCAACTCAACCTATTCTCTCAGATCATCTGGGTGGATCAACAAACAAGGATATTGGTAGAAAGCCAGAAGAGCTTTGGTACCTAGCTAGAATTCTCAGTGTGTCTGCAAAAGGAAGTAATAACCGGTGTCGACGTTGCTGAAGCTGTATTGCTTTGAAGGTACATGCGCGTATTCTGTAACATGATATTGAGTTGTGGTGTCCATGCAGTCTCATTGAAATCAATACTGTAGAGCCCCAGTTATGGCTGTTGCACGAGGTCATTTTAAGTACAGCGAATAAGCTAGCAGGAACTGCATTTCTACATTCTTTTGACTGATAGAAGTTCGCGACCGTGAACAAATAGCTTTTGCTTGTGCGCCGAGTTGTAATGATATACATGTAATGATACTTATTTTAAATCGAGAGGTCGTCTGAAGCACTGAGTGAATATTGACTAACTGGGCGGCGAGACAACCAAACTTCGGTTGCAGCTGAAGCCTCACTCCAAACATCGTGCTCCAAACCTCAGAAATTA
The DNA here is from genome assembly GCA_024679115.1 of Phytophthora pistaciae. NCBI lineage: Eukaryota > Oomycota > Peronosporomycetes > Peronosporales > Peronosporaceae > Phytophthora > Phytophthora pistaciae. Next base: position 3,707 of record JAIKVE010001776.1, read on the forward strand.
TTCAAGACCGTACAGATCCCCAAACATTTAAACCAATTAGCTGCTGGGCCGTGCAAATATAATTTCCAAGTTTTGTACTTTGAAGTACGAAATAAGTTGTTCACAGGACACCTGGCGTTGCAGTCGAGCTGCCCACGAGTGTGATCTACACTGTACTGTACTTCTATAAGAATTCGACATGGTGAACTGAAAGCATTAATAAAACATCCAGTACCCTCACGCCAGCACTTGACTGGTCGTGTCACTTAGTCGATTTCTTCTCTTTTATCTCGCTAAAACTCAACCGGTGTACACATATAAAGTTGTAATATGAGTCTTCGAAGTAGCAAGTGACTGCACGTACCCAATTTACGGTAAAAATCTAACGAAAGCACAAGAACTACGTCGGGCAAATGAAAAAAAAAAAAAAAAAAACAAGCAACTGTACTACAGTAGTTCATCTTGAGGAAATTCCATCGATTCTAGTACGTCGACCCAAAGTCCCCCGAGCGGATGTTCATGAACTTGACTCCAGCATTCGGATTTTCCGCGAAAACCGTCTCCGGGTCGCCACCAGGGAACGGGCAATTGCCACGCAACCCGCCAGGCAGCGTCGGATCGTCTCCAGGGAAGTGGCTGTCCAGCCAGCTCATGTTGAGACCATAGTCGACCCAGACGCTCATAGCCAGCGTCATGCCGCCAACCATTTCTCGTCCAAGTTCCGCGAGCCCACTCCTGAAATACGCAGGGTCGTCAAAGTACGTCTTGGACGCGTTGCACATACCGTCGCTGATTGAATTGGTCCCATTCAAGGCAGGCCACGAGCTGCTGGGGTTCTCCACCACGCGGCCATCCTGCTTGTAGAGTCGACGAATCTCCACCAGTTCACCACTGTCGGTACTGTCGGCCGTCACAAACTGCGTCACGACTGTGAATGGACGCGTCGTGTCGATGTCAAAGTCCTTGCCCCGTCCGTAGAACTCTCGGTGGCCCATGCGGAAGGGATTGAAGTCGCAGCCGTTCTTATCGCACCAGCTAGTGTAGCGAGTCTCGTCCGTGCTTCCGCAGTTCTCGACCGACGAGCATTTCTGCTGGCCGCTCGTAGAACACGCGTGACTCGTGTAGGCCGTGGCCATACTGTTAGCCTCCAAGATATCCATCTCGGCACAGCAAGAGCCGTTCGCACCGTCCAGATTGGCCTCGCCATCAAGGAAATGGACGTCTTGGCGACATTGAGCGTCGCAGGCGCCAGTTCCGTACGCAGCGCCAGCAGTGTTCGCTGGGAACCGCGCAGAGCCTCCGTCGGCATCCATCTTGACGAAGTAGAGCGCTCCGTTGGAACCACACGGTAGATTCGACACGTCGACGTCGAAGGTGAACTCCTGGTTGAGCAGCTGGAACTGCTTGTACTTGGTTCCAGACGCGTCCAACATGTACACGCGTGTGCCGACCCCGCTTGGTGTTTCGAGCTTCAGATTGAGCGCTTGACCGGCTGTGGTGATGCTGAAGTTACCGGCATAGTCGGCACCTTCGAGGCCACAGATCTCAGCGCATTCTTGCGGAGTCGAGCACGTCGTCGAGTTCCACTTGCCATCGGTGACGCACGGGTTCGTCGTACCCACCGCGTTCACGTCGCGCCAATTCGCGTCAATTACCACGGACGAGTGCTCCGTCGTACACGAGGCGACTTTCGCGTTCACCTTGCCGACTTGCTGCACCACGTCAATCGCTGCTTTGCACCGCTGCGATGGTAGGGAGGGGTGAACCTCAGGTACTTGACTGCCAGCCTGTTGGGCCAACGAAAGAGGTGGGTAGGCTGATGCAGCGGTGATAACGAGGCCGATAGTCGTGGAAAGCTTCATGGTCGGGAAACGTATCGATGGGGATCAACGGAAGCAGCTTGTGCTGGAGGCGGAAGATTGAAGAATGAGGTACGGTGTCCTTGTGATCGTTCTGGTACGTCCAAGACTCAACCAGAGCGGGTGGCTTATCGTCGATTGAAAGCTTCGGAGAAGATGCGCTCGTACATTACTTACCTAGCAATCGCTGGTTTGGCTTGGGTAACAGGATCCTACGTGTTACTTCATGTACTCTGCATCAAAATATGTGGCTTCTGTTGATGTACGGAGTTAGCCTTACCTGTGCAGTCTCACCACTGAAATGCGTGTGCAAATGTCGCCCGAATTTGCGCGCGGTGGTCTCTAGATGGTCTGGCCTTCCAGGCTCTGTAGTATACCCAGCACTTTTGTTTTTTCTTTCGTACAGTAATCACCACCCGACAGTTTACAGACCGTGGATAGCCCTGATGCAAGCGATGCTGACGTGAAATGGAAGCCGAGTTGGCGTGATTCAATGCATAAAGTATGATACCCGACACCTTTTGGATAATCGCTAAGTTATCACTGGGCTGTTTCGTTGCCTTGGCTAAACCTGGCGTCGCTTACGGAACGGAACCGAAAACTCTAGGTAGTTGACTTTATTACTCCGTTGGCTTTCTATACAAAAAAAAACTGTATTTACTGCGGTGCTATCTACTGTACTACCTTTTTTCTCCGATGGAAGATGCCTTTTTACGAATACGCCACTACATGTATCGCAACTTGGGTACCAAAACCAAAGCGCCAGCGGTTTCCAGAAAATTGAAATCTAGCTGTGCGCAAAAACCTTTTGAGCAATTTGACTCACCGCAACGACGTTCGGGTACTCGGTCAGGTGCTTGTCGCTCTTCTGCTGGTACACGTCCAGCCGGATGAGCGTGTGGAAGAGGCGCACGTCCGCCTCGGTCACGCCCTTGCCCACCAGGTAGCGCTGCTTGGCCAGGATGGATTCCAGCTTGTCCAGCGCCTCATAGGCCTTGGCCTCCGCCTGCGCCGCGTCCTCGGGCGAGGAGGCGAACATCTTCTTGAAGAAACCCATCGAGACTTCCGACACGATCCCGTCATTCGCAGCGTCGATCTCGGCGCGCAGCTCCTCCGGGTACAAGTGCACGTTGGACGGCACGAGTTCACGGAAGCCCGAGTCCAGAGTGCGCAGGATGCCCGCCGACTCCTCCGACACGATGGTCTGCGTCTTCTTGTCCCACAGCACCGGCACCGAGAACGCGCGCGGTGCAGGGTCCACCTTCTCGTACAGATCGCGCACGAACTGGACGCCGTTCACCGTGTCGGGGATGCAGTCGTCCGTGGGGTACGTCTTGCCGTTGGCAGCTGCGTAGGTGGAGGACGTCTTGGGGTCCACGAAGGTCCACCCCTTGTGGTTGTCGTTGGGGTCGTTCGGCTTGGTCCTCTGGAACATTGGGTGTGCGATCGACAGTCCGATAACGTCCTGGAGACCCAGAAGGTTGCGGGCGGACAACGCGCGGCAGGCGAACGGGCACGAGTACGTGACGTAGAGGTGATAGCGTCCGTGCTCGGCAGGGAACTGGGCGTCAGCGTTGAGCTCGATTTGGAAATCGTAGGGAGCAGGCTTGGTTGCGGCCATGGTGGAGAGGAGGAGGTGGTGGTGGTGGTTGAGATGTGTGCGCTTGGAGGCAAGTTGCGGAATGAATCGTCGAGTGCGGAACATCGTGTTGAGGAGACTTTCGTTGTCGTGACTCAGAGCTGCTGACAGTGTTTGTTGGTCAAGGTCATGCACGACAAGGGACAAGTTGTGAGATCCCGTACGTTGCGTGATTGCCAATCATGCTTTTTGTTTGCGGGTCACATTTTCCTAATCAGGTGTCAACCTACGCTATGGGATGTTGAACCTATTCAAACGCATGAACTTCAACTGGGATGTTCGTCTCCTTCAACTAAACCGAGCCGTTGTACAATGTAAAGGGCTTATTACTCATCGTCATTGCTTAAGGTATAGGTCAATCAGGATATGCCTACCCACGCAGCCATATTCGTAGCGGCTAGATGTCCATCTAAGCGACGATATCGTCGAAATACAGTACATGTAGCACATGCAGCCTCTAACCCGATAAAGCTCCCGGCTAGGCCATTTCTTACTCGCAATTCCAGACTCTGCAGCACAACCAGTGCAACCGCAAGACGGTGAAGGATATATTTTCTGTATTATATCGGGCATCGTCCACTTGCTGGAGGCACAAGTCTACGGTGTTAATTAACGAATTATCTAGCTGGTCGTTGTCTTCAAGTTGAAGTGGGACCATCACTCCTTCATTTTGCATAAGATGACCCGACCCACGATTGCAAACAATAAACCGCAATCACGCCACGTACGGGATCCACTGAATCACGTGTCCCTTGCCACGCACACAGGCAACAAAACTGCTTGCCACAACAACACTCAGTAGCTCTGACTTCAGTCACAACAACAGCAGCTCCCTCAACACGATGTTCCGCACTCGACGATTCATTCCACAACTTGCCTCCAAGCGCACACATCTCAACCACCACCACCACCTCCTCTCCACCATGGCCACCGCTAAGCCTGCTCCCTACGACTTCCAGGTCGAGCCCCGTGCCGACGCCAAGTTCCCTGCGGAAAAGGGACGCTACCACCTCTACGTCACGTACTCGTGCCCGTTCGCCTGCCGCGCGTTGTCCGCCCGCAACCTTCTGGGTCTCCAGGACGTTATCGGACTGTCGATCGCACACCCAATGTTCCAGAGGACCAAGCCGAACGACCCCAACGACAACCACAAGGGGTGGACCTTCGTGGACCCCAAGACGTCCTCCACCTTCACGGGCGTCAACGGCAAGACGTACCCCACGGACGACTGCATCCCCGACACGGTGAACGGCGTTCGGTTCGTGCGCGACCTGTACGAGAAGGTGGACCCTCCGCCGTGCGCGTTCTCGGTGCCGGTGCTGTGGGACAAGAAGACGCAGACCATCGTGTCGGAGGAGTCGGCGGGCATCCTGCGCACTCTGGACTCGGGCTTCCGTGAACTCGTGCCGTCCAACGTGCACTTGTACCCGGAAGAGCTGCGCGCCGAGATCGACGCTGCGAATGACGGAATCGTGTCGGACATCACCGGGTCTTACTACAAGAGGACATTTGCGAAGACCGCGGATGAAGCCGAGGCAGCAGAAACCAAGATCTTCACTGCGTTGGCCACGCTCAACGAGCTGCTGGAAAGCCAGCGCTACTTGGTGGGCAAGGGCATCACGAAATCTGATGTCAGTCTATTTCATGTGCTCATTCGCCTCGACGTTTACCAAAAGAAGACTGACAAGAAGCACTTGACCGACTTCCCTGTCGTTGTGGATGTAAGTACCTTGAAGATGCAGCTACTGATGGTTGGGGAGACGTCGTACTAATGATGGTTTTTGTTGTGTGCTTTTGTTCAGTACCTGCGCGACCTGTACCAGACCCCTGCGCTGAAGAGCACGGTGAACTGGGAGCACCTGCAGCTCGGCGTGGAGAACAAGCACCCCGAAGCTGTTTATGAGGGCCCATTTGTCGACTACGACGGGGCCCACGAGCGCGCTCAGCTCGAGTAATGGTTGATACTATCCGGATAGGTTCGTTAGCAGTAGTCGACAAAGTGTAAAACTCTACAGTAATGCTACCCTGTTCTGCTGTTTTTGCCATTGAAAGTGCGCTACTGAGTTTGCTATGAGACAGCTTTGAAAAATACGACTACCGATATGTCACGGAACTAAACTGTTCCGTGAAGGTAAGTTTGCAGAAGAAAGCAACGGACGACCCGAAAGGCAAAGATCGTGAACCACTCGAGCCGAGATCTCGAAACCACTCGAGAAGATCTCGCGACCCTCGGCAGTAGGTAGAGCTAGCGAGCCCCCACAATACACACTTTGATATTTCCTCTCTACTGCCCAAGTCGTGCCAACAACGTCTACAAGCTCAACATCGCCTAGCGGAGTCCCCCTCAAAGTCCTCCGCCCGCATCCTTCACCTACGCTTCCTCCAACTGCGACGTGGTGCCCCAAGACGAGTTCTGTCTGGACGGGGGTCCACCATATTTGCAACATAGTAGACCTTGAAGTGGAAGGCGCTAGCATGAGCGACGTCGGCAGCGAGCACGACGCAGTAGAAGCCAACCAAGCGACCAACGTGGGCGAGAACGGCGGAGCAGAAGACAACCGACCACTCGACGCGGGCGAGATTGGCAGGCTACGACTCGTACTGGACAACCTGGAAGCGCTGGAGCAGACGCTGCACACGCTAATTCGGGACCAGACCAGTCTCACGGAAGCCGTTGCGGCGTTCGCAACACGCACAGAGCGACGGCAGAACCAGAACATGGAGCAGATCAAGGCGAACCAAGCCCTGCTTCACGAAGTGATCAACCAGATTCAGTCCTTTGCCGTGAGGAGTGACGAGGAGACTGCAAGTCAGCGAGCTGACCTTACTTCACTGCGGGCCGAAATGGAGTCACTACAACAAACCGTTCGAATCCAAGGGCTACACGGCGCTGGGCAGTCGACTAATAGTCCAAGCATGACCGTGTCGGATGACGAACTCTATGCAGATTGGGATGTTGTGGGCCAACTTCCGCCTCACACCCCGAATTTCACCAATACGGAGCTCGAACAGCGAATCTCGATGTGTCTCAAGCAAAAGGAAACTCCGATGTACGGAGGGACCAACGATGACGACATCGACGTCTACGTGCTAAACATGATATCGTGGTATGCGGCGTACGGCCTCTACCTCGCTCAGGCCCAAGTAGATTGGCGTGTTGGTGAACTGTTGCTGAACCATACAAAAGGCAAGGCAAAGAAGTGGCTACTCCAAGACTACAAAGGTCAACGACGCTG
>JAIKVE010001777.1:0-10417 GCA_024679115.1 Phytophthora pistaciae
ATGTTCATCATCGCGCGCGCCATGGAGGGCTTCCCGGCTCCGTCCATCATGGACGTGCCGCGCGAGGCCATCCGCAGCCTCGTGCTCAAGTACGGCGTGGTGACGCTGCGCGGCTTCAAGCAGGACGACGACTTCGAGACGGCCACGGAGCGCTGGGGCGACGTGCTGCAGTGGCCCAAGGGCACGTTCGCAGCGGGCAACATCTTCGACACGAGACGGCCACGGAGCGCTGGGGCGACGTGCTGCAGTGGCCCAAGGGCACGTTCGCAGCGGGCAACATCTTCGACGTCAAGACGGAGCCTGGCACCGCACTGCCCGCGCAGACGCTCGAGGCCATGTCGTTCCACTACGACGGCATGTTCAAGAAGAAGACACCTGAGGCTACGGAGCTGGGCGACGCGCCCGTGTTCATGTTCTTCCACTGCGTAGAAGCCTCTCCACCTGAGGACGACCCGAAGAACGGCAACACGATCATCACGGACACGCGCCGCCTGTTGTCGTCGCTGCCTGAGTCGACTGTGGAGCGCCTCAAGAAGATCTCGCTCGAGTACCGCACGTCGCTCTTCAGACAGCTGGGGCATGTGCACACGTCCCCCGTGGTGGTGACACATCCGATCACGGGTGAATTGGCGCTGCGGTACCACGAGCCGTGGGGACCCGAGAAGACCAAGATGCATCCGACGTACGTGACGTCGGTCGGCTTTGACCCGGTGTCCAACGACAAGGACGAGGACGCCGACTTCGTCGCGGAGACGCTGCAGCAACGCCTGTACTCGGACGAGTTTTGCTATTGGCACCAGTGGGTGAAGGGCGAGTTCGTGCTCGTGGACAACATCTCGCAGCTGCACGCGAGTTTTGCTATTGGCACCAGTGGGTGAAGGGCGAGTTCGTGCTCGTGGACAACATCTCGCAGCTGCACGCGTGCTCGAAGCTGGGCATGGGCGGCCGCCACATGCGTCGCATTCACTTCAACTAGGCTGCAAGAAGTTTGCTTATTAATACACGATATATCCAAACGTACAACATGGAGTGAGACTACTTTCAGTTTTTGATACCTGTTTTTATTTGGTTGAATAATATACCGTATAGCAAATGTCATATCCAGCAAAATGTCATATCCGACAGTGGAATCTATCCAATCAGAATCAAGTATTTGGTCAGTACATAATCACTCCAAATACACACCTAGTGCTCATTAATTCGCAGCTAGTTTCCATAGCAACATGGTAAGAAGCTTTGCCTTTCATAACAGACGATGTGAGGCGACCGTGGAGCAATATTCGAGCAAGGCAACGCGCTACAATATCGAAATTCTCCTATGTATCCTTTCATTTACGTTCTCGTTTGTGATTATCATGTTTGCGAGGTAGCATTCGTACTTAGTATTTGACTGCTGGATACGACAATTGCTATACGGTACACTCCTATAAAAAGAATAGTCCTGGTCTTGTTTCAGATCTCTAGGGACTATGAGACTATCGTAGAAAATACTACTAATACATGTATTAGTAGTAATCCTAGACTGATGATAATACTACTTTACATGATTATCATATCGATATGATGCGGGTAGGATCAGACTTGTTTATTTACCGTTATTGTCTACAATATCTAAGCCTGGATATTGTCGCCAGTGCCATTGTGGTGGCTATACTTAATTCACCCCTTCATTATAGGTGGTGCTGTTGATACCAAGATTCCTGAACATAGCGTTAAGAGTAGGCGTGAAGCTGGATAGATATACTATGAAGTCTAGCTTGGATTAGCTTTAGCGACTTTAGCGACGTGTCAGCTTCCCATTTATCTGATAATATATCATTGGAGTCCGGCTTGTACAACGGGTAGGCCTTCCAGGCATTTCGTGGTCTACAGGTCTAATTTTTAAATTAATTACAATTCTTCTAAGAACATTTTATTAAAATCTTAAACACCGAACGCAGTACGGGTTAGGTACGACGCGTAATTATGCCGCTTTTGCCCCGAAGCGGAAACGGCAAGTGTAGCCTTATCAGCTTAGATCGCTTTGCCTTTATCTTTCTTTTATGTTATTTATTGCAGCTAAACGTGTAGCACTCCGGGTAGGCGCTGCATCAACCCCTCATACATAATACCAAGTGCCCCCCCCCTATTTATCTGGATGTGCATCGACAAAACAAAGACAAAAGTGGGCAGCATCTAGACCACGAACAGTATTACAAAATCAATTCGGGACTCTAGGTCACCTTCGAGTGTTCCAAGATCAATGCGTAAAATGTTCGTGATTGGTTGTCAAGGTTTATTCCTGCCCTTCCTTCGCATTTCTGAGTTGATTCTTGACTCCGGGAATTGCTCCATTTTGACGAATTGGGCTTGATTGCCATTTTGAAAGTGAAAGTGGTTTAAAGCACCAAACAACATAAACTATACTTAAGTATGGGTGTACAGTACTAGACCCTATGTTTGAACTTTGACAATTTGAACCTGAATTTGCCGTTTTGAAGTTGAAAAGGTGTAAATCAAGTTGGTTGAAAGTGTTAGATCTAAATCTAGAACTCCCTCTGCTTGAAATGACCCGGGCTGGATGCTGAAATGCTGAAGATTATCTTGCCGCTTTCAACTACTGTACATGTTTTCTTAACATGTATTAACATACATGTAGATTCCACGTGAACATGTAATCAACTGAGCAAAAATAAAATAAATGGGCTTCCGTGACGTACCGACCCGAGTTTTTTTTGCGACTACAAATTTAGTACCTGTATGCTCTACAGCTTCGATGCAAGCAATGGAAGCCTCCAACAACCTCAGCCCGACAACATGTAGAATGTCCGTCTGTAAGAACCGCCACTGGCAACGTGACCCACGCTGCGTGGAGCTGAGGTCAGCCCAGGTACTGTAGATGCGGAGGTCCGCTCCGCTTTCCTTCCGAAAAATTCGCGGCTGCGGTGACTCTGGCGCTCGCTCATCAGTCGCAAGATGCACCAGTGGTGCCACCACATCAAAAAGAGTTTAGAGGCGAGGCGGTTGTGCTGTCGGGGAATCGAGCTAGGATGTGTTCCAGTCTTTTCCATGGCGCTTGAAGAGCGCTCCATTGTCTCTGCATCCATCAAGGCGCCGCGTTGCTGGCCTGCCTCAGTGCTCCTGGGCGAAAGCACTGGAGGAGAGCACCGCTCCAGGGTCTGAGACCTGCTCCGGTTGCCGTGCCATGTTCGCAAGCAACTCTTTTTAGCGCCATGCGGTCGCCTGGAAAAAGCCGCTCGCACCGCCTTGCACCGCACGACGGACGACGATATGTACACCTCGACGGCGTCTACAGCTTCGGGGTCTTTTGTTCAACTTGCCTGGGGTGTCAAGCGGTACATCGGCGGCATGCTACCATGAACCCACACAGTTCCCGTATCGAAAGGATGGCCAACTTCCATGTCAACACGCAATGGCTCCGTCGCCTTCCATCCGGCGGAGCCATCACGTTTCAATCTGGCCAAAGCTCACCATCTGAGGACACTTTGGTCTGCGTCGAGCCACAAACCAAGAAGCGACCGAATGGGGGCGAGTCGGAGAGCTCCGTCCTTCCTTCGACTGCTCGCGTGGACCGACTATCCGACTGTCGATTTCTCGCGATGTGTAACACGGGGCCGAGATGGGGCGGGGCCACAAAGTCGCCAAGCGTTTGTGCGTCAATATGCTCTGAAAGTCGCCTACCCGCCATGGCTCAACTCCTGCGAGATGCACCGTATGTCTTCAATTCCACCGGCTCAGCTCTGTAGGCCAAGGTCTCTCCCTCTCACCGTTGGGGCGGCTTGGCATTTCGTAATTGGCGATCTCCGCAACACCAAGTGCCATCGAGCCATGCAGGTCTGGGGAACGCTCGCCTTCACGCTGGGCGCCATCGCCGCTAGCGGCGCGCAGGCCGCGCGCAACCTGACGGCCAACTTCGACATCCTGTCGTACAACGACGTGTACGAGATGCTGCAGGACACCGTGGACGGCATCAACCTCGGCGGCCCCTCGCGCGTGGTGCCGATCGCCAAGGCCATGCGCGAGGCCAACCCCAACACGCTCGTGCTCTTCGCCGGCGACACGGTGTCGCCCTCGCTCTGGTCGACGCAGTTCAACGGCCAGCACATGGTCAAGGCGCACAACGCCATCGGCCTGGACTTCGCGTCGCTGGGCAACCACGAGTTCGACTTCGGGCTCGACAACTTCATGAACGTGTCGCGCAACTCCAACTTCCCGTGGCTCAACGCCAACTGCTTCGAGATCGCCAACAAGACGCTGCTGCGTGGCACGGTGCCCAACGCCGTCAAGAACCTGACGGACCCCGTCCACGGCGACATCAGCATCGGCCTCTTCGGCGTCATGTACGACATGAACGACACCAGCAAGGGCCTCTACTGGGAGGACCCCATCAAGGCCGCCCGCGAGCAGGTGGAGATTCTGCAGGCCAAAGGCGTGGACTTCATCATCGCCATGACCCACCAGGACCTGGCCGACGACAACCGCCTCTCCAAGGAGGTGGCCGGCATCGACATCATCATCGGCGGACACGACCACACGTCCATGCTGCAGACCAACTTCGGCACGCCCTACCTCAAGGCCGACTTCGACTTCCGCTCGGTCTGGCAGTCGCACGTCGAGTACTATGCGGCCGACGGCGACAATGACCGCAAGTCGCTGATGACCCACCAGGCCATCCCCATCGTCGAGAGCATGCCCACGGACAACACGCTGGACGCCATCATCGCCACGTATCAGGCCCAGATGGACGAGCTGTCGGGCCAGATCATCGGCAAGCTCTGCGAGTCGCTCGACCTCTCGCAGGACGTCGTACGCGCCAAGGACTGCAAGATCGGCCACCTCTTCGCCAACGCCGCGCTGCAGTACTACGGCGAAGGCTCGGCCGACGTCGCCGTCATGAACGGCGGTGGCATCCGCGGCGACAAGATCCTGCCGGCCGGCGACCTGTCGCTGGGCGAGGTGCTGGCCTGGTCGCCGTTCGGCAACACGCTCATGACCATCGAGACCAACGGCGCGTCGCTCAAGCTCTTCCTGGACCACGAGATGGCCGCGAGCTGCGGCGCCAACGTCATCCAGCAGAACGGCTTCTACGTGCACCCGGCGGGCTTCAACTACACGTACACGTGCACGGCCGAGGGCGCCGGCAAGCTCTCGAACCTCGTGTGGCTCGACCACCCGACCCACTCGGGCGAGATCCTCGACACGGACAAGCTCACCCTGGCGCTGAGCAACTACCTGTACACGACGCAGTTCGCTGTGATCGAGGGCGTGACCGCCACGGTCAAGGTGACGGAGGCCGAGGCGGAGCGCGTGGACTCGGCGCTCGAGGCCTACGTGTCCAGCCTCCCCAGCGGCAACGTGTGCCTGACGACCGAGCTGCGCTCGTCCGTCTCGTTCTAAGCTGCTCGCAGATAGACACAGGCGACCGACAGCCTCAATACAACCGACATAGACCTGCTTTACGCACCACGTAGTACTACATCGCTGCCAGACACAAAATATAAGCAGCTTTTAGTGGTGTTATAGTCAGTATTTTGCATGCAGCACGGATCAATCGTGAGCGTGCGGTTGTTGTCCACTCAGTCGACGGAGCTCGTTCAGACTTGTTGGAACCGACTGCAACGCGTCCATGGCGTTGGGCACAACCGAACGAGAGCTGTCTTGCCTCAATCCTTGAGCGTCAAGTTGATGTGGCGCAACGTCGTGAATGAAGTGGACAGGCAATCAAGCGGCCTTTCCAACTTGAACCAGACAAGTCAAGTTAATCAATTGGTGGTCCAAGTTGAAGTGCACTCGAACAGCAAAAAATGTGCCAAATTGGCCAAATCGGGTGTGCCATTGACTGTCGCGCGGCAGCACGAGCAGCACAGCGTAACAGTGAGCATGTCATTATGAGCAGCCTGGGGGATTTTGAGGCATGATTCCGAGCTTGGCAATGCCATCCAGGAGAGCATTTCAACGGTTGTAACCTTGTTTCGCCTGAGTTGTACCCCTGCACCTGTGTATACCACACACACAGTTGCATCTGATTTTTGCGATCTTCCAGCGACTCACATTGGCGAGAGTCGCCATTCACCATTCGTCTCCGCCCAAGTCATACTAAGCCAAGGATGCTGCGCTGCGTCCTCCCCCTCCTACTGGCGTCGCTGCCGCTCACGAGCGCGTGGCTGCCGCCCATCGTGGCCAAAGGCAACAAGCTCTTCGACTCGGAGACGGGGCTGGAATTCCGCATCAAAGGTTTGGCACAGATATCGCATTGTGTATCATTCTCCCCGACCTGATGAATCCCCTGTTGGCAGGCATGGCGTACTACCCGCGGCCAAACAGCGGAGAGATGGCCGACGTGAGCAACTACGACTGGGCGTCGGACGACCACGAAGACGTGTGGGGGCCCCACCTCGAGGTCATGCAGGACCTGGGCGTCAACACCGTCCGCCTCTACTCGGTGGACCCGAGCAGGTCGCACGACAAGTTCATGTGCGCCTGCTCGCAGGCCGGCATCTACGTGTCGGTGGGCATGGCCGCGCCCTGCAAAGGCTGCGCCGTGGCCGACGTGGCCGCGCCGGACTGCTACCCGGACGGCATGTTCACGCGCATGCAGATGGTGTACAACGCCTTCGCCGTGTACGACAACACGCTGCTCTTCAGTGTGGCCAACGAGCCCAACCTCATCTCGGTGGACGGAGACACGGGCGAGTCGGTCATGCCCTGCGTCAAGGCCATGATCCGAGACATTCGAGCCTACGCGGACGGCTGTGTCGGCAGCTTGAGGGAAGTCCCCATTGGGGTGGAGATGGCGGACATCCCGCCCAGAGCGCAGTGGCTCCAGTACTTCGACTGCACAGCCAGCAACAGCAGCTCCAGTGGCAGCGGAGATTCCAGTGAGAGAGCGCAGTGGATGGGGTTTAACCCGTACGTCGAGTGCGACCCGACCGGTCATACCGAGTACTCGCAGTCCACGGGCCTGAACACGCTCATGAAGGACTACAAGGACGCGGCGTACCCACGCCCCATCATGTTTGGAGAGTTTGGCTGCAACACGGGAGACAACACCATGGATGGATACGAGAACCAGCGCACATTCTACGATGTGCGTGGTGCCTTTGCTTTGGCTGTGGAGAGCTGGCGGACACTAACTCACAGGCTGATTTTGTTGTGTTGTTTCGTTTTACAGGCCAAGTGGATGAACGAGGAAGAAGACATGACGGTCGAGATCGTGGGCGGCAATGTCTTTGAGTTCTCGACCGAGATCGCCAATCTCGAGGGCACAAAGAGTAGGTTTATTGGGGTTTGTGCTGGCGTTCTGAGTAGGATCTAATGGGGTTTCGTTGTTTTGAGTAGAACTGACGAAGAAGGCCGACAAGGGCAAGTACGGCGTGGGCTACTTCCAGCCCGACAATTGTGACAATGAGAACACAACATGCGAGTTCACGCCTTACCCTGAATACGACAACCTCAAGGAGGCCTACACGACCACCAAGAATTCGACTATCGAGATGGATTCGTTCACGCCCACGAGGACTTCTGCGCTCAAGTGTCCGTCTGCCCTCTCGATGGACCTCCCAGACACGCCCGGTGGTAAGTGCCCGCATTGCACGATACTACAGCCCTGCAAGTATTTACTAACAGACTGTCGTGCGGCGCAGTCGAAAAGCTATCTTGCTCTGTGGCGCAGCCAGTGTGCGATGGCCAGAAGTCCAACAACTTCGACTCCAGCACCTTGGCCGACCTCAACGACGGCAAGACAGCGAGCAGTGGGTCGTCGACGGCTACTAACAAGGATGGAAGCAGCGATGCTCACACCGCCGTAGCCGCATCCATTGAGGCGCTGGCGCTCGCTCTTGCTGCCTTCCTGGCGCTGAGCTAAGTTGCCAGCTCCGATCTTTCCTTGTGTAGCGATGCAAGACGCGTTCCACGTCACTATATATTAGTTGTTAATGAATGGGAAGTAGATGTGAACGACAAAAAGCCCCATGCAATGCAGGCAGCCCCCGCTGCCTAGGGGAAATTGGACTCCATGTCCCCGCTACCAACGGCAGCTTCGCGGCGCTCACCGAATACGTAGTGCCCCGCCACGTAGCCTGCAACGACCCAGAGCAGCAGCGTCAAGTCGTACGTCATGGACACGAGCATGAGCATGTACGCCACGAAGAGCGTCACGCCGTGCAACAGGCTGTGCACGCCGTGCTGCGTCTCCGGCGACAGCGTCCGGAACCACGCCGGACCGCACGAATCGGCCAGCGGCATGCTCTGCGCCGTCGACCGCAGCAGTTGCGCGCTCTCTGTCGCGTGGGGCGCGTTGCTACTCAGCAGACGCTTGACGCTGCTCTCCTTGCGCAGCACGCGGCGCAGCTGCAGCAGATACTCATTGAAGACCGCCACCAGTGCCACGACGATGCCTCCGAAGATATAACGCACGCGCGAGTCCAGCACCCAACCAGGGAACCACAGCAAGATGCATGGCGTCGAGCTGCCGCTGAAGGAGAAGCCGTTGAGCATGGTGGTGCCAGGTCCCGAGCAGAATCCGTGCTCTTGTCCAGCGGTAGCAGCAGCGGCCCCTTCCTTGGCGGCTTGGAACGACAGAATATCGCTGAACACCTCGCGCGCGTGCGTCATGCTGCACGTGTGCACCGCCTGCTCGCCGTGCGCCATCACCACCTCGGGTCCGCTGGACACTGACGACTCCATGCCGCACACAGGACACAGCACGCTCTCCTCGCTCTCGTCGTGGCGGTGGCCGTGCGGTGCCGCAGGAGATGCCACGCCCTTCAGCCCAAGTTTCTGCAGGCAGATAGAGAGGATAATAGGGCAAAGTTAGAAGGCTGCTCTCTCTCTCTGTGTCCGAGTGCGGTGCAGCACGTACCGGGTCCTTGAGGAAGGCGTCGAGCGAGTCCTGGCTGGCGAAGCGCAGCTTCTGGCCGTTCTTGAGCTGGAAGTTGTAGGCCTGGCTCATGACCATCTCGCCACTCACCGGGTCGTCCTGTAGCAGTGAGTATTACACCAGGTTAGAGGCGTATGCAGCTGCTGCAGTTGACGCAGTTGATTGATGCACGCACCGGCATGCCGTCCATGTCCATGGCGGAGGCGGCGTGCACCATCAGCCCGTGCAGCGCCAGAGTGGCCACCAGCAGCAGCGCCAGGAGTGGAGAGAGGCGGCGGTGGACTGTTCCGGTCATGGTGTGGGCGACGGAAAGCGGATCTGGGGCTGTGCGGCCGCAGGTGTCGAGCTCTTGGCGTCTTGCTCTTGATGATGCAGCTTCTGGACTGACGCAGAGACGTGCTGACGACTGGAAAACGGGAATGACAGGGACGCGAGACTTGATATGCAGCACGATGAGTAGAGTATTATACATTTACTTTGAAATTGCATATTGGGCGATTGTTGACTCGTGAACATGCTCAACGAGTTTACCAGCTCAAGTTTGAGCGCCTGAAGGTGGATTGCCCGCCTCAAGCAGCCCTCACCGATAGAACAAGGTAAAGTAGTTTACATGTATCTTGCCTACTGCACGCGTTGGCTGCGTTCACAGTGACCCCACAGAATCTATTGATGCGGACCGAATTTGGTATTGTTGATGTGTCAAGCCAACTGTTGTCGGGAGAGGTAAGCTTCGTTTGGGCATTGTTTGTGTGTTTTTCGAAGTATCGAGGTTGCTTGAAAAGTCAGCAAGTTTTTTTTTTTTCCTTACAGCAGCGCATGCACAGGTATATGATAACGTAGTTCTTGTGGAAATCTGCAAAGTTTTGTTCTTGCAGTAGGAAGGCTTATATGATGGTTTTCTTCCTCTTCTTAATTTTTCTTAACAATTTCGATGCCCATGCAATGGATTTCCATGCTCTTACTACAATACATGTATCTGGTGCAACTACGCTATTGATGAGTGTAGCTTGCTTGCTTCTGCTCTGTATGTCAAGCGTAGTGAAAATTGTATTCGTTTTTCACACTGTGCTCGTCAAAGTTGGAAAGGTTCTAGAGCAAGACTGGGGGCTAAAATCTCTACTCTCACTGTGCGTTGTTTCCTTATTGCTATCGCTTGTATTCCATTGATCTCGAACAACAAGTCGGCTCCATTAATTAAACAACACGGAAGTGAATCGTTCTCAGAGCACCTCTCGTTTTGGGTTCTCATGTTCTCTCTTTTGTACAGTCAAAAAACAACTTTTGAGGATTTCAGGTCTTAGAACTTCGCCCCTTCTATATCGTGCACTGTGAGCATCAGCAGCCCCAGTTGCCGTCTTACCCTGGCTCGCTCGAATCAAAGCGCTCCTCCTTGCTTCACGATGGAGCACGGCGGCTTCTGCATGGGCCCGGGCTCGCTCATGGGCACGGCGGGCTTCAAGTGGGCGGGGCGCGACCCCATGGACGACTGCTCCATGCTGTGGCTCGAGAGCTGGGGGCTCACGAGCGTCTCGCGCGCCG
>JAIKVE010001778.1:0-10412 GCA_024679115.1 Phytophthora pistaciae
GGTGGACAGCAGCGAGTACAGCGCACTCGCGGGGATCGAGTTCGAGGAGGAGATGCAGCGAGACAGCGGCGAGTCCATCCGACAGCCGAGACCCTCGAGGCCAGCGGCGCGCAGCAGCAGCGAGGACGCGCGGCTCGACGAGCTGCAGGCCAACCTCATGGACGACAAGGCGCGCAACTTGGCCATGTGCACCAAGTACGAGTGCGCCTGTCGCGTCTCGCCCTTCCGCGTGACGCACAGCAAGATGATGAGGATGTTGCGGCTGCGCGGTTTCAAGCAGACGTACGCGCCCCCGGAGGGCGCGCTCACGGCGCTGTATTGCGTGCTCTTCAAGCTACAGCAGTACAACGACCTGGACAAGCGGCTGTACGACGCGCTCACGGGATTCCCGCCGACGAACGGGACGACGTCCAAGGCACGGAAGGAGGACGGAGCGTTGTTCAGGGAGGCATCGGATGCACTCGCTAACGACCACTTGCAGCTGTCGGTGGGCGTGGAGCTGTTGCGTCAGATGCTGGCCAACTACGGATTGTTGCACGTGCACTCGCTGGAGCGGCACTTCCGCACGTCTGCGGTGGATCTTAAGAAGCGGCTGCACGAGTTCAAGTCGCGACGACAACTGCGCGTGGGCGCGGTGGAGCTGGTGCTGCTGGCGACCATGTTGGATCTATCTATTCTGCTGATCACGAACGACCACGAAGGCTCGGAGCAGCAGATTCGGCCGCTCGCTGGCCTGCGGTCCATTCGCAAGGGCGGCCGCATCAGCTTGGCGTGCGGGTATATTCTACCCACGCTCGTGTGCGTCAACGGGTTCTACCTGCTGGCCGAGCGCGAGCGTGTCGTACCAGGAATTACGCTGGACATCGACAGCAAAGAAGAGCAGGTACTGACAACGCGACAGCGCCGACGCAAGTGGCAGGGCGTGGACGAGATGGACCGGCGCTTCATGATGGAGATCGAGCGCACGCTCGCGGACGGCACGGACGCGTTCGCGTTGGCCTTCGACTTCGACCTGGCAGACTCGCTCAACTCGGCCATCCTGGACGCTGTCTGGGACGACTGCCAGCACAACCCCAACCTGTTCTACCTCTTCCAGCGACAAGCTCGGCAGTTCGGCAAGGGCCACACCACAGCGAGGTTCTTCATGCAGTACATGGAGGTGGCGTTCGGACTCGAAGGCGCCAGCTATCTGGTGGACTTCTTGCTGCACGTCCTTCCCGAAGAAGACCTTCGCAAACAATTGCTTCACGCGCGGTGGATGCGACTGCACCGTCAAATTGCCAAGCGCGTATCACCGTGAGGATGAACAGGTATCAAACAACACATACACACAACACTATCATGTAGGATGTAAGATAACACTAGCATGTAAGTTATGGGATGACAATATAAGGAAATCGGGACCCTGTAACGTAGCGGCGTTTTTCCACTCGCGTGACTGTTGAAGATACTGGCAAAGCGTCGCTACGTGAGAAGGCGAGATGGAGGACGTGGTGAAGCTGCACGCCGCCTGGTGCAAGAGTTTGCAGCAGGCGGTGGAGACGGATGCGTGGGGGCAAGTGGTCGAGGCCGTGGAAGCCTACGAACGGTATGTCACAGAGCTGTGGCTTGTTGCTGGTAGAGTACAGCGCTGACGTGGATCACTTCGTTTACTGTGCAACGAAAGACTTGCGGGTCGCATCACGAAGGCGATTCCAGTTTGCAAGCACCTCACCGCACCGCAAAAGGCAAGTATACTATCCACACAAGCTCTATATCAACAAGTCTTGTTGCGCTGACACAATAGTTCAAGCAGGATGTTATTGAGAAGGTCGTCGTGGCTTTGGAGATGCGTGCCAAGTGTCTGAGCTCTGTCGACGGTCAACGGAAACCAACGAAGGAAGACATGGAGGACGTCCTGGATGGTACGAAGCGATCCCCTTTATCGACGCTTGCTGTACAGTATAGTCAGTCGTCAGTCTAATCGTTGGTGTTGCAGCTCTTCGTGGAGCACTGTCGGACGAGCCCGAGGTGTTCCCGCTCGACGTCACTCAAGCTATGAGGTCCAAGACTCGAGAGTCCGTTAAGAAGGAGATCGACGAAAAAATCGACGACGGCGGTGCAGCGGAGCTGGTGGATGCGACGTCTCAAGTGGCGGTGCTGCGGTCCCCCGGTGCGACGTACTTGGACATCCGCATCACCAAGATTGGGCTCAAAGACGCCAGCGTGTACGTCAACCCCACTATGGCAGTGTCGGTCTTCGGTGAGTTAGTTGGTGCTTGTATTGTAGCCTACAATTTGTAGGTCGAAATGCATCGATATCACTGATCGTTGGCTGCTTTGAGGGACTGCGCAGACTACAGTGGCAAAGCGATGGAGGAGACCCGGGAAACAGGAGCAGGGACCTGTAGTGAGCCTCGTCACGTGACGTTCAATGCCAACGTCCAACTCGCCACGAATTTGAGGAAGTTGGAGGACCGTAAGTCGCTGCTTCTGGAGCGGAATGTCCCTCCAAGTTACTCACTACTCACTCTTTGTTGCTTGCATTTCGTTTAGACGGGGGTGCGATCACCTTTGAGTTCTTCCACTACAAGGCCAAGAAGCGCAAAAAGAGCTGTCGCTGCTGGGCGCTGCTAGAGCTGGATGAGATCAAGGACGGGCCGGTCGTGCTGGAGCTCTACCAGAAGCCAATGGACCCGAAGCGCAAGCGTATCCATCTATTCACCGAGAAAGAGCTCTATCTGCAGCTGGAGTTGCGGCTGCAAAAGCTATGAGAAGGCCGATAGTTCGATCAGAGGCTGACAAATCAAAAGCCTTACCAATGCACCAACCTCTGACTTAGCTTAGCTTCCCAAAAACGCGGCCATGTCGAGCTTCTGGACCGTGAAGCTGTCCCCGTCGTCGTCTTGCTGGGTAAAGGAGCTTCCGCGTGACGTCGACTCCTTCGCATCGTCAGCAGTGTTGGTCTTAGCGGGGTCGGCCTTGTCCTTCTCACCCTTGGTTTTGCTCTTCTTGCCCTTGGAGATAGCACCGAAGCGCTTCTTCTTCACGCTCCCTTCCTTGACCGGTTTCTCCTTCGTCTTGGACGATTCTTGAGTAGAGGTCGTCTTTATCAGCTTGACAACATGGCGGAGGATATCGCCCGTGTCGTGCTGGTTTGAGTCGGGTGGTGCTTCACCTCGCAGGGTGCTGCTGATTACCTGGATGCAGGTAAACTCCCTTCTGATGTCCTCTTCGGAGCGGATTCCAGTTTGTCGTAGATCCGCACTATACTTGTTGAAAAACTGGACAAAGTTCTACAGGTGGAAGATAGCGGAGATGTTAGTATTATCTCAGGGCACAGCTCGGAACGCAGAGAGAGTACACGTACATGCAAGTCGTTGTCAACTGTAGCAGCAGTGTTGGCCGGGTTGGAGAAGGAATGCGTACGCTGAAGCAATCGCGCGCAATATTCTTTCGCGCACTGGTTCAGACATTGACGGACGACCTTGGAGAAGAAGAACGAGCCAAAGATCCACTTTTTCAGGTCCGGGTAGTAATCGTCGAGGGTGGCCAAAAGTGGCTCCACTACAGGAGCGCCTTCATCCCACTTCTTTGAAAACCACAACTTGGTAGTGTCCTGCAAAACCCCCAATACAGATCGTGAGTATCAATCCACGATCAAATTTGTGCAATCTTGGAAATTTACCTGCTCCACTTCGTGAAAAATCTTGCTCACGATTAGATCGCAGGCGTTCGTGGCAAACGCGACAATGTCAGTTGATGTGGTGTCCAAACTGTCCCCCATGAACGTGTCGAAGGCTTCTTTCTCTTCCGAATCCGTCTCAGCAAACGAGATTTCCTCTACCAATTCGGGACATTTCGCCTGCATCGGAACAAAGAACTCAGCTTAATCTTCTCTCCCAAAACTAAAGAATGCATTCCTAACGTACCTGAAGGATCTCTGCGTCGTTGATGAAGGAGCAGAGCATTTCAGCGTCCACAGTCTCAAGTTTGCCAGCGATACTATCGTAGCGAATCTTCAACTCCTCCATGAGGACTTGCAAGCACGTCGCCACTACACACCCCACCAGCCGCCCACTCAGCCATTCCTGGGCGATTGAAATCTGCGACTTGAGAATATTCACAATGTCATTCGGACGAGTTGACTGCAACTCTCCCTGTGGACCAACGATGCACTCCTCCTCGCGTTTCCAGATATTGGTAACCCACGTGTGGATCTGGACTTTGATTTCGTCGAGGTACGCCTTCATGAGCTCCTGGGAAGTTCTATCCAGGACGATGGAAGCTCGTGAGTGCTTGTACTTGATGATTTCCGTGTTGTAGTAGTCGATCCACTGGACAATCTGGAGACGCTGAGCGATTCCAACGTCAGGTCTCGCGCTCAGCTTTGTTATCTCATACTCGAGCTGCGCGTTGTACGTAACCGTGAACAAGTGAATAACGTCGATCTCACTGGGGAAGCACGGCGCCACGTCGGACTGAACGATCTCCAGATCCATCATCAATTGCGTTGCTGCCTCAAGCACTGGTGTGAACAGATCCTTCTTCTCAGCCTCTGCTTCAGTTTCAGCCGTACGGAATATCCCCTCGATGCGCTTAGCAAGAAACGACGTGACTTCCGTCTTGCATCTCTCTCGAATGGCCGTGTTGAACTCGGCAACCGGTTTCAGCTGGTTGTCCAGGTAAACCTCCTTCTTCGAGTCGGCAAAGCGCTGTCGCCGTGCCTCCATGAGATCCAGCACCTGAAACGCATCCAGCAGCCTCTGCTTCCCGAACTGAGCGATCTCCACGCAGTGGTGCAGACAGCCCCAGACCTCGGCATAAATGCGGTTCTGCACGCTCTCAATGGCGCTCAGCCTGGACCCCATCGACGCCATAATTCGCGCTTGGGCCTTGCTGAACGAAGTAAACGCATCGTTGGATGAGTTAGCTCTACGCCATAGCACAACACTGTACACACATGAAACCTTACCTATTGCCAAGCTCGTCGCTCTTCTCAACTGCAGCAACACTCAACTATACATCACAGACAAATAAATGTTGAGTAACACCAGGATACTTACTAACAGTTGCTACCGCAGCGCACCTCGTGCAGCATCTTCTGTCTCCAGTCGGCGATCTCCTGCCACTTCAGGTAGACGTCCACGAAGCCCATGAGCCCTCCGTCGAGGGCGTCGTGCAGCGACTGCACCTTCCTCGGCAGCTCCTCGTAGAAGACCATCTGATGCTCCAGCTCCTTCAAGTTGCGCCTCGCGATGCTGACGCCCGAGGACGAGACCTTCTTCTCCCCGAGCTCCTCGTTCATGCGGCGGCAGTTGTGCCCCAGGTCCTCCAGGTTCTTGACGATCTGCCGCACGGGCGTCTCGAGCTCCAGCAAGGCGCTGGCGCGCTCGATCTCGTCCACTTGGGCCTGCACGAAGCCGTCCAGCTGGCCCTTGGTGCTGTCCTGCTTGGCCGCATAGTCGCTCTTGATCTCTTGCAGCTGCGAGCAGCATTATAACGTTTTTTAGGTGAAAATGTTGAATTTTTTTAGAGTATTTCCTTAGGATTTAGGCCCGGTACCAGCTGCGAGTTGAGCAGCGACGTGGACGTCGAGTCCTTGAGCTTGACGCGCAGAACCTCCACGGGGTCGCGCGCCTCCTTCTCCAGCAGAGACATCATCATTGAGCGCGTCCGCTAACGTCGGTTCAAGATCCGTTGTAGAAAAGCGGATGTACGATGATGAACATTGTGTAAATTACATAAATGAATGGGGAAATTGCAATTCGGTACCAATTTTGGCTGGGAATTTGCTAATCAGTAGAATTTGCTAATCAGTAACGGGTTTCAAAATATTTGCTAATCGGTAATGTACCCAACTTTGGTACAAAATGTGTCGATTGCCAAACGATGCGAGTAGCTTTGCGTATATTCGGTCCCTAGTTCATCGTACCCAAAGTGCTTAACGCACATAACCTTCCGCCGTATAATAGCTATGCTCAACTTTGACAGTGTTACTGGTACCTTCCTTTTTGAGGTTGGCGGCGATCACATGGGATCACATGGGCATGCAGCGGCCTCGCTAGGCGCACTTGGGACACACAAGCGGAAAATGACCCGCGACAATGAAACTACGAGAGACGCACTCCTCTCGCCAGCACCAGAGTCGGGCTGTGTAGTCTGGACGCAGCACGTAGTTAGACCACTTGCCACTGAGTTGGGAAAACCAAAAGTGAGCGAGTCCAGTTGTGTTGCATCGGGGAAGCCCGCAGGCGAAAACCCCCTTTCGGTACTCAGTGACTACTGCGGCTTACCTTGTAAGCGAAGGAGGACCAACTGTGGCCGCAATCCAATCTCAGAAAGCTCCGCAGAGTCTTTCCAGGATTCCTTCATAGTCACAACCACTCACAACTAGAGCCCTTCTTATTCATTAGCATCTAACTGGTATGACACTACATCAACGACCTATCAGCCACTAACCTTGTTCGTCCTGCCGTTGATGTCTCGTAGAAACCGCGGCTCCGTCGCTCCGAAGCCGTGCTTGCTTTAGTCGCAGTTGTGATACTGAGTACTTTGTTTGGAGGCAAAGTGATGTTGGGACTCAAAGCCAATACGGACGAGACTGCTTGGAGACAGGTATAATATGGCTACGCGAACACGTACATCATTCATTCACTGCGTGGAGAAACGTATACCAATAGTACGGAGCCATCGTCTCTTTGATAGAGAGATGCCTTGTTTGCAGTGCAGCACAGGCGTGCACGCCGGGTACTCGATGCATAGTCCACAGGTTCAGAGTTCCGCTGCTAAAATGACGACCCTGAAAGAACCACACAAGCGATCAACTCGCCGGCGCGATGTGTGTGGCTGACAACCGTCGCTAACTTCAACGCCCGCCTGCATGCCTCTTCGGTGGCAGTACTGATTAGCAAGTCTGACCCGGGTTTGTGGGCCTGGTACTGAATAGCAAGTCTTTTCAAAATCCGGTACCAAATAGCAATTTCCCCTAAATGAATTGCAACCCGGGTTTTGACAATCAGTACCGGTAGGTAAAGAGGCAAGCATGGAGGGGTTGATGCGAGTGATGGCCGCCAAGAAGCGGGAGGTCTCGGCGGTGCAGGAGAAGAAGAAGAACAAGAAGGAGAAGTATCTGCGCCGTGCCGAGGTCGAGTCGCTGCTGGAGGAGGAAGAAGAGCAGAAGAAGAAGGAGAAGAAGCGGGGTCAGGAGAGGGAGTCTTCGCCCACCAACAAGAAGCGCAAGCTGGAGCGCAGCCAAGACAATGAGGACCCGGCCACTGCCCATACAAGTAGCCAAGACGCAGGCCGGACAGAGACAAGTAAGCACGAAGAAGAGGAGTCCGAGGCCGTCTTGTCGTGGCCCGATCTGCGCCGCCGCCTGCGCGAGCTGGGCCAGCCCATCACGCTCTTCGGCGAGAGCATGAGGGACCGCATGGCGCGGCTGCGTCGCGTGGAGATTGACGCCGCCACTAAGCACGAGGACGAGCTAGGAGCGGGCCACGACATCCGTAACCGCTTCGTGGGTGGCGACGGCGGAGACCAGCGAGAGCAGATGGACACAGCGGCCGACGCAGCGGAGGACGCCGAGGAATTCGAGGCTGGAGAGGACGGCAATGGTGACAGGCAACGCAGCAGCAAGAAGCAAAAGAGCGACGAAGATGCAGAGGAGGAGGAGGAGAAGGACGCAGACAAGATGGTCTACAGGTTCTTCAAGGGCATGCTGCAGCGGTGGGAGAAGGACCTGGCAGACAGACCGGACCACGTGAAGCGCACGGCGCAGGGCAAGATCGCCGTCAAGACCATGAAGCAGTGCAAAGACTACATCCGGCCGCTGTTCAAGCTGTGCAAGCAGCGCCAGGTGCCGTCCGACATCCTGCCCAACCTCGTGTCCATCGTGAAATTCTGTCGCCACGGCGAGTTCGTGATGGCCAACGACGCGTACATTAAGCTGGCCATCGGCAACGCGGCGTGGCCCATTGGTGTGACCATGGTGGGTATCCACGAACGCACGGGGCGTGAGAAGATTAACTCGAACAAGCAGGCACACGTCATGAACAACGAGTCCCAGCGCAAGTACCTCACGTCCGTCAAGCGTCTCATGTCGTACGCGCAGTCCATCTCGAACGTGCTGCCGTCGAAGCGCGTATTGTGAGCGAGGCACAGTACCGTTTGCTAGGGCAACGATACGTTCCAAGCAAATAAACCAGGATTTGAGCGAAGTTATGTTTACTGTTTTTGGTTTGTTTGTTGCGATGCTATTGAATCCATCCTTCCGTACGGCAGGCATTCGTTCGTTACTAACTCACTTAGTGATGGCCACGACCTCGGCCATAACCTCCGCCGCCACCACCACCGCGGAAGCCACGTTGCTGGAACATTTGGTAGTCGCGGTGAATAGAACCAAGCAGCTCACTCGTGAGTGAGCATGCAATGCGAAAACTGCGCTCGTTCTCTGCTGATACCAAGATTATCAACGGCTCATCGGCGTCTTCGGGCCCTCCTTCCTTCGACCCAGAGCCACGCCCTCGCACACGGATCTTGGCATTTCCTCCGGCTTCTACGCTGATGCGCTTCATGTTCGAACCAGCAGGGCCGATGATACGACGCGTGACACCGAAATCACTGTCGTTTTCGATGCCCACGACAAGTTTCTCCAAGAACGCTGGGTCATTCGGGTCTTTGGGTCCATCGTGGGGTCTACCGCCAGGCCCGCCTGCTCCAGGCTTTCCTCGGAACGGGCGCTCGGGTCCTCCGCGACCCATAGGCGGTCCGTTGGGAGGAAACCCACCGCCGCCGCGCTCAGCAAACACATCGACCAGTTGCTGCGTCACTTGCATCGAAAGCGGGCCAACAGCAATTCCGTCATCACCAAGCGCTTGCTTAACCTGGGGATCCGACGCAGGCAATGCCGGAGCTTGAAGCACGACGTTAAATCGCGCTTGAACCGGGAATGGCGACGGCATGTTCGGTCCGTGACAAAATGCGCCTGGCATCATATTCACGATGGCAGGAGAAACAGCTTCAAAGACGCCAAGGATGTGCTGGTCTGACATGTTCAGCAAAAACAGCGGGGTACCAGGAGTCACGTGCTGCTGGGCCAGCGCCTCCTGTTCCTTCTCCAGTCCAAATAGCATGCGTCCAAAGCACTCGTCGATCATTTGAGTAGTGCACGTGAACACGAATCCGGGCCCACTCGGTTTCCATCTCGGTGCTGGTCCTCCGAATCCTGGTGGTGCACCAGGAGCCCCGAGCAAACTTTCCGCTGCCTCCCGTCGCCGAGTTGCTAGCTCCTCCGCACCTCCTGCAAGTTTCGGTTCATCCTCCACGGACCGGTAGTGGAGTTGAATCTGAGGCTGGTTATACAGCAGGCGCACGAGGGCGTGGCCTGTTTCCGCATCCAGCTCATGTCCGTTCGAGCTGCAAAACAAAACAAGCAAAACATATCGTCAATATCCACATCCCAACTAGCAAACCACAGCATCACCCATTTCGTACCACTCAGGAACAGCAATATGCTTGTTCTCAAACTGCGCGAGACGTTCCCACGGGCACTCGCAGATACGCAGCCACTCGACACCGAACGCGCCCGCCCACTCCGTCTTCCCGTCCGCTTCGTAGGGCACAACCCCAGCCGCCAGGTCCTCTCCGGCCGACGTGTCGATATTCGCCATCGCACCGTTCACTAACTTTGCCACACCTTGATAATGCTTACTCGGTCCCACGGCGAAGAACAAAAAGACCTCGTCAGACGTCTCGGACGCCATCTTGATCTGCTGTAGCACCGATGAAGGCACGGCCCAGCGTCCGTGGTGCACGGAATGCGCCAGATTCAGGTAGCTCGCCGAGTGCACCAAGAAGTACTTGGACATCTTGCCGTCGTCAGGCAGCAGCGGGCCCGGCGGCGGCTGGTTGTGTCGCTCTGGCGGCGCATTGAACCCAGGTCCACCAGACCCGCCAGGTCCATGGTGATCCCGACCTCCGTGTCGTCCACCTGCACGCGCCTCCTTCTCCTCCTTCTCGCCCTTGGGGAACGGCCGTAGCTCCATCTCGCCGTGGGCGAAGTGGCACTCGTCCCCAAAGGGGCACGAGCCCATCTTCTCCCAGTGTTTGCAGATGGCGATCTTGAAGAACTCGTTCACGGGCTGCGCCTTCCTGCGCTTGACGTTCTCCTCGTCCGCCACCTTGGACTGCAGCGCGAAGTCGGCCGTCTCGGGGCACTCCTCGCGCGCGAGCTTGATATGTCGGTAGCGGCAGCTGGAGCCGTGCGAGCAGAAGCCCTGCTTGTAGAAGGCGCACTCGACGCGCTCCTCGTCGGGCACGTGGCGGAACGGGCACTCGGGCACCTGGCACTCCATGCCCCAGCGGCACTCGGGCATCTTGGACATGTCGTACTGGTGCAGGAACTCGCAGTTGTCGCCCTTCATGCACAGCGC
>JAIKVE010001779.1:0-10412 GCA_024679115.1 Phytophthora pistaciae
GCGCGTGTTCCAGGACAACCGCGACGTGTTCGCGCGCGACGACCCCGTGCTGGCGCTCTTCCTCGTGCGCGAGCTGCTGCTCGCAGACCGCTCCTTCTTCCACCCGTACCTCGCCATCCTGCCGTACCCCGAGAGCGTGCAGGATTGGACCCAGGCCGAGCTCCGGGAGCTGCACGACGAGCGACTCGTGGACGCGGCGGCAAGGCGCTCGTCCGAGATCGACGTGTACTACCGCCGCGTGATGCTCCGACTGCAGAGCAAGTACCCGGGCGAGTTTCCCGAGGCGCTCTACACCTTCGACAGGTTCAAGTTTGCCTGGAAGACCATCCAGGCGCGCACGTTCGGGCGGAGGCTGCCCTGGACGGCGCTCGTGCCTTTCGCCGACTGCCTCAACCACACCAACGTCGCCACCAAGTACGACTTCAACGTGGATGACAACGGCCTCTTTCGCCTCTATCCGTCGGGCTCCACGAGCTTCGCCCAGGGCGCCGAGGTCTGCAACTCGTATGGACATCGCTCCAACTTCCAGTTGCTGCTTGACTACGGGTTCGCGCTCCCCGACAACGAATGGGACTATGTGGATGTGGAGATCGGGAATGACCGAGCGGGGCCTCGCGGGAGGAAGCTGCGGTTCATGAAGCGGGTGATCCGGATCGACCGTCAGAGCTCATTGGACGAGCTCTTCCCTCCCAGCTTTCTCGCTGGTCTCGCGGACCCGTTACCAGATGAAGAGCAAAGCGAAGCCGCGGCTGAGCTGTCCGAGCAAACTGCATTGTGCGATGCATTGGAGTGGCTGCGCGGTATCTTGATAGAAACGATAGCGGACTGGGGGACTGCAGAAAACGACGAGCGGATACTACAAGACGCTGCATCTTCGGACCGCCTCCGTGCTGCTGTTGTCTACAGAAGCGGCAGGAGACAAATCGTGCAAAAGGTTATAGCGCAGATTGATGGCAAGCTAGTGTCCACGAGACGAAAACTAGACGGCATCACAGAGCCTCTCGACGGTGTTACAGACAAGCTGGAAGCTCTTGCGATCAGAAGCAGTGATTGAGAGCACGGGGGCTATTTAATCGATCTATCCCCGTATCAGTGAGTTGGGAACTACAGCGGACAGCTTTGACGGACAACGTCTAGGAGGGCATTCTTTGCCTCCAGCGAGCCCAAGGTGAACACGCGGGTTTCTGCACAATGGCACTGTTAGCGTGAAGACGAATAAATGTCAACAGGGTAGTCATCACCTCACCTTCACTCCCACTGCCGTTTACTCCTGCCACGCTGAATGCAAACACCTTTTCATCGCTCTTGTCGGTGATGGCCTGCGGCTTGTCAAACTACGCGCACATTATTCACACAAATTAGATCGCATAAGCACCTGAGAGCAGGGATCAATCGTCTCAAAAACCTACCAGCAACTGCAGCTGCGGTGGAGATCCCTCCTCGGCATCATCCTCACTCTTCCAGAGCAGAAAACGATAGGGGCGATATACCACGAACAAGTTCTACAAACCGAATCAGCACGAAAATGGTGAGTGCAACCATATCAGCAGCGATAGACAAGATAATGACGCTGCAATGAAACAGACCTTGGGATTGCGTTCGCCTTCAGCTTTTGACGAGACAGTGCCGATCCACAATGCATGATAGCGGAGGCGGACACCAACTTCCTCGTCCTGTTCTTGTTGCGTCTTGCGCTTTTTCATGTATACCGCACGCTCCGGTTCGTACAGATCGATGAGGTCCTGGTCCGTTGGAAGAGAAGACAGGTAATTCCAGAGGATCTTTCTCACGCGCTTGCTTGTCGGAGCATCGTCCACGAACGCAGCGCCGAATTCCGTCACACCAAATATGAGGATTGCCCAGCGGCCTCGGACGACCGAGAACACCACCGTCATCATCGCGATGGCAACGAAAGCGGTTGCAGTTTTCCACGGGTGCGTCCAGTTCAGGAGATTCTCAGCACAGGCCAATGCACCGCACGCTCGCCCAATCTCATTCTGAAGCTGCCTGATAGTGTCCTTCACTTTCCAAAAAGCGTCAAAGAGATTCGCGCCAATGATCTTCGATTTTTCCTTCTCCACCATACTCTCGCACACAAACTCGGAAAAGTTGCGCTCCACGTGGCTTACAGGTCTCTTTTTCCGCGTCGTGACCACTTGAGCTGGCCTCAGCTCTTGCGTTTCGCAGGTTTCACTTTGCAGCAGCTTGTCATTCGATGACATGCTGCTTTGCTCTGGAATTCGAAGCTCAACTCTAACGAGCAGATAGTCGCCGTCTTTCGTCTCGGTGCTTGTAGAGCGAGAAGATGCCGAGTCTTTGTCGGCACTTGGGGTAGAAAACGAAGACAGCGGAAGAAGCATCTCACCCGAGTTATCGCCTCGCTTTAAGAGTTTCCGAAGCGGGATCGTTGCTGTTGCAGCAATCAAGTCCGGCGTCTCCTTTGCTTCACCAGTGAGCGAAATACACAAGTCAAACTGAAGAAGACCAGGGAATGACGACCACGGCACCAAATCGTCACGGCCAGAAAAGTTTTTCCGAGATGCTTGTGGGATGGGGAAATAGTACGCGTGGTGATCAACACCGCAACTAAGCGTCCCCTGTTCTTCCTCTTGTTCTCCTTCTCGCTTTAAGCTCTGCTGATAGGCAACACACTGGTCGCAAGTACACGTCCTGGGGTCATGGCGCCATGACACACTGAAGTTTCTGAATGGAAGCGCCTTCCGGAGCTTTGCGGACGGCATTGTGCCTGCGGAGGTTTTGCGCCAATTCGGTTTCTTGCTTTTCCCCACCACACTCGTCCAAGCGACAGTAGTTTCGTCATATCCAGAAGGGTTGAGAACCAAATCACCCGCTTCAGACTCCTTGTCGTTAGGGCGATACTTGATTCGAATATAAAAGCCAAGCTTCGAGGACGATACATCCTTCATACGTGACTGCGACTCCATGAGCATACTATCCGTTTCGTTCGAGAGGCGTCCTTCGTGGACTGCGACGTGCAAGTCTGCCAGCGGCCGGTACAGTTTCTGCTGTTCCTCTTGCTCCAGCTCGTATTCCTCGTATCCGATCCAACGGGCGACAAAAGCCCCTTCCAGCCGAATATGGAGCCGATAGAGCATGTACACAAGAATCCCCCCGAAGATGTACGACAGAGCATACTCTAAATCAGCGAATACGCAGCCGTACACGAATACGGCGAAGCATACAGCAGATTTCTTCTTGTTCTTCCAAGAGATCACACTGGCATATTCAGCATCAATCCCTTGGAAGATCTTTACGGCGCGACCAAACCGCTCAATTGTTATCCGCAACGATTCCACTGAGAACTCTTTGTCCTCACGCTCGAGAAGAGATGAGTCATTGTCCACGCGCACGCGAAGCAAATCTTCTTTGTGTTCCACGTAGTCTAAATCGATCATCGCATAGCCGAGCTTCTCTCCGGGCTGAGGCTTAGACCCTGGAGACGGTGACAGCGTGTAGTGGT
The DNA here is from genome assembly GCA_024679115.1 of Phytophthora pistaciae. Taxonomy (NCBI): domain Eukaryota; phylum Oomycota; class Peronosporomycetes; order Peronosporales; family Peronosporaceae; genus Phytophthora; species Phytophthora pistaciae. The sequence continues at coordinate 3,482 of JAIKVE010001779.1, forward strand.
CTTGATCGCTTAGAATTGGTAGAGCGGTCCACGAATCGTTGATCGCCGCTTGGTTCGTTTCATTATTGAGGCTCAAATGGCGAAGAGGGTCGCGTAAGCTTTTCAGCAGCGGGTTGTTGCGAATGAACCGATCTGCTTCACGCTGGAGAAGTTGGAACAGCGATACGTTCAATTGCGCGATGCACTGATCCGAGTTGAAGTCGATCACATCAATGCAGAACATCGAGTTCGGATGGCGGACCTTGAAGCACAAGTTCTCCATGTACATTGGGTCGGCACTCTTAAGTACAGGACTGGTCTCGTGCACGATTCCATCAAACTTCAGCCGACAGTACGTATCCCCTTCAAAAATATTTTTTGCGTGAAAGTCATCTCGGCAGTGCTTTGTGCACAAGTGCAAGCCCCGAAAACGCACATACAGTACCCCAGCCGGGCGTAACACGCCATCATTCAGTACACGAAAATTTGTACCTCCGTGCTCTTTTTCCTCCTGACCAGCGCTCAGCAATTCTTGCGCAACACATTCGCACTGAATTGTTGCCTTCATCATGCAGCCCTTGTGGACATCTATTCCACACAATTCACAGCGATAGCCCCATACACTCTTCAGCGCATTCATAATGGACCGATCACCTAAAATGCAATAGACACACATGAGAGAAGTGAGCCCAACGTGCGAATCAGACAAATGGTTGTCAACCACATTTGAACGCATGTGTACGTACACACTGCACAAACTGGTATCGCGAGACCGATGGATTTTAGCTGGTGGACGCGGAACTTGTGCGCATTGGTCGTACTGATCTCTCCTTCAGTCGGAACAAACTTGATTCCGAGCATGATTCTGGGTTGGCCAGTGCTCTGTGTGAGTAGAGCTCGAGATGACAGCGTAAACCACCTTTTGGCCTGAATATTCGGGTACCGGAGCAGAGGACTCATATCCACCAGGGTGCAAGCCACTTGGTCATCGGCCAGGTAATTGTAGTTATACACTTCGACCTCCAGCAGCGGGATAGGCGTGATGGTGCTGTTGTACATGTGCGAGAACTGCATTTCATTGTCGTGCGCGTTGATCCAGACCGGATTCCGGCCGCCGTTCTCAACGGGCTTGGTTTGCATGGGCTCCTTCCAAGGAAGCAGCGACAGCTTCGCATAGGGCGCTTGCTTCCCAATCAACTGCGTTCCGGGCAACTCCATCGCACGATGCACCGTGACGTGAAAGGTGCCAGGCTTGTTCAGGCTCGACACGGGCGTCTTGGACATGCTGAGGAACTCCTCGCGAGTCGTGATCTCAGGGTGCTGCGCCAATACATCAGCGGTGAACTGCGCGCATCCTTGGTGCGTAATGATCCCAAGTTTCGTCCAGCGATACATGCTCCCCGCCGCGTCATCAGGCCATGACACCTCGCACATATCGCAGGTCTTGGGGCGGTTCGCGGCGTCCTCCGTGATCTCTTCCAGCTCCCCGCTCTCGAATATCGGATCCACCTCGGGGGATTGGTCCAGCGCGTCGGCCTCACTGATCGCAGTCGCCGAGTGAGGGCTTGTGTGTTCGTCGAACGTCTTTTGCAGCTTCTTCAGCGTCGGGTTCGTGACGCTGATCTTCTTGAGGCGCGAGCTGCAAGCACCAGCGCAGCAACACAAGGCAACAAGCAGCAAAAAGGATCGTTCGTCAGCAGGTGCAACGCCGCTGTCAACAGCCACCCAATCACACTCACAGCGCCGCTTCGATGGGCGTCGCCGCCTTGGGGTTCATCATCTCCGCCGCCACCTCCTGGTCGCGCGTCGCGAACTTCTGCAGCAGCGCGTCCAGCTCCTTCGTCGTGCACAGGCGCACCACGTCTCGGTCCGAGATGAACTTGCCCATCTCCTCGTCGCGGGGCACCACGAGGCCCGTGGACTCGTTCATGAAGTGCAGCTCCGCGTCCTCCAGCACGCGCACCAACTCCCACTCGGGCGCCGCCGCCGTCAGCGTCTGCGCCTTCTTGCCCTGCACGCGGCGCTTCTTCAGCCCCTCGCAGAGCCTGCCACAGACGCAACAGGACAGATCAGTACGCGTGCGTGCTCTCTCTCTCTCTCTCCGCGCCCCCGCCACCCACCAGAACGCGACGGCGTCCGCGCTCTCGGCGCTCTTCTTGCCCCGGAAGCGCAGCTCCATGGCGCCGATGCGATGCGATTGTGCCGCTTGGAGTAATCCGGGCGCGTGTACCCACCCCTCACAAAGTACGATTCGTACTTAGTGTGGGTGACTTCAACTTGAGCGGGTCAATTGACGATGCCCCAGCCGCCGACCAGCGAGTGCAACAGCAGCGACGCCGAGACGGTGCTGGGCGAGGACTCGCCCCTGTCCCCGTGTCTGTGGACGCAACCAGCGGCAGTGCAGGAGCCCGAGACGCGGCAGTCGACGACGCAGGAGACGGCAGCGAGTTCCAGCGCTTCCCAGAGTTCGGCGCCGCTTCCGGAACCATGTACGGCGGACGAGCTTCTGTGTCTCAATGTCTTTCATGCCCCAAGCCTGTGCGAATCCTAATGCATTACACGTAGTGCTAGCAGATTCTACTCCGCACGCACCGCGCAGCGAGCTGCTGCTGTCGCCCGCGTCCCAGCTGAACGTGCTCTCGCAGATCAGCGAGCTTGCGGACGCGCAGTCTCGGCAGTCGGCGCCGGCGCCAACGAAGCCAACTCAGCGGCGAGCGCATGTGTGGGCTCCAGCGTCGAGTGCAGTGACAGGGAAAAAGAGGGCCCCTAGGTCTTCTGATGCATCTGCCGCACCCAAACCGAAGGCGAAGAAGCAGAAGAAGGCGCCGAAGCAGCCGACCCGCTCGCAGGCAGAGCGACTGGCGGCAGACATGCTGGACTGGGACACCTGCAGTGGTGAAGATCGTCGTGTTTCTCGACTCTGCTGTCTCGATATCCATTGCGTTGACACTCACCATGGATGCGCTCGTATCGTGTTGGCAGAAGAGAATTTGTTTGTCGATGGGGAGCTGGACGACTGGAGCTACGAGGACATTTCCGACAGCGATTTCGATGGGTGACAGGCAGCGTCGATCTTTTTGCTGATGTAGGCGGGTGGCGTATTAATTGCATTTACACGGGAGTCTTACTACAGTGTACAGCGCCTCCGAAGTGCTCAACGCGCCTTCCTCTTCGAAGTGACTCACATAGGGTCCACTATTGAGGTGATTTTCGTCCCCCAGTCCAACCCGCGCCAATTTGCCCCATGACGAGCAGCGCGCCAGCCGAGTGGAAGGCGGAGGACGACGAGGACGGCAGCGGCGTGGCCTCCATCTCCGATGTGTTCGCAGACGTACGTGGCTGCCTCTTGCGCTGCTCCGTCGCGTGCGAGAACGCGCTCACGCAGATCGCTGTGTACGCAGATGCTGAACGTCAACGAGGACATGATCGCGGCGGCGGCCGAGTGCCAGGCGGAGCAGGACATCGAAGGCCTCGTCGCGTGGGTTTGCTGCCTGCATGCATACGTCTTGGTGTCGAGGCGAGGGCTGACTTGAGTTGCGTATGCCAGCTACCAGCGCATTCTCCATCGGGACCTAATGGAGATGGCGGACTTCATCGACTCCATGTTTGGCGTCTACAGCAGCAGCAGCAGCAGCAGTACTGCCGCCGCTGTCAGCACGGTACGACCGTGGGTGTATAATTGCTGCGGGTATGTTATGGTGCGCTGATTATCTGCTCCCGTGATGCTGCAAAAGAGTCCTTCGTCGCAGTCCCGATTGGTCGACCTGACCGCTGAACCTGACGAGGCAGCTTTATCCTCACTAGCTGCGATAAACCCTGACCAGGTGACCAAGAAAATGACGAAGAAGGCTCAGCGGGGCGCGCTGCGAACTGCCATTGAGGCTGGCGAGAAGGTGCGCGAGATCCAGCGCTCGAAGGAGCAGTGGATCAAGTCGAGGCATCAGGTGCTAGAAGAGGAAGGCGCCAGTGCTATTAAGAGCGACAAGTCGAGCGGCATGCTGGAGGTTCCCGCGGAGAAATCGGGAGATAATGCAACAAAGCAAGGGTGCGGGGGCGTGGCGCTGGCAAATCAGATCCGTGCACACCAGCACATTGCAGCTTTCGTGAAAGCCTCGGCGAAGGGCACCGCTGCAACTCTTCCTCCTCCTCCTCCTCCTCCTCCTCCTCCTCCTCCTCCAGCGCCTATGAACTTACTACTCGCCAGTCAGCTGGCGATTCCCAGCACGGCTGCACCTTTGATAATGCCCGCCCCCTTACCACCACCGCCACCTCCAATCCTAACAACTGCGGCCCAACCCATCAAGCCGAACGCTACCGGCAGCAGCGTTGCCAAGATTGCACTTCCACCAGCAAACTCCGGGCTCAACCTGAACATGTTCTTTCCCTTTCCTGGAGCACCGCCATTGATGTTCAATCCACAAGTTGCCGGTGGGCTAATGCCAATGGCGCCATGGCCCCAAATGCAAGCTTCTGTGCCGGCTCGACCGGCGAGGCCCGCTCGACCACAAGGTATAGTATGCTATTGTTTTTCTTGTTCAACCTTCGCGGATTTAACGTCACGATTCTTTGAACAGCAAAAACGTCAAAGTTTAAGCGGATGTGCGAGGCGTGCCGAAAGCGGCACATCAGTGTGCGGCAATGTCGTCTCGTGCTCCAACATACAGACCCTGAATGGCAGCAGCCTGCACAACCACCTCCAACTTCTCGACGGCGGAGGCAGAAGGAGCCCGAAACCAATACAAATGTAACTTAAAACTTTTCAAGCAGCTCTCATTTAACTTGAAGTTCTTCAACACATTTGGAACAACATGAAGAGAGTGCAGGGGACAAAAGCGTTGTGCCGGCGTGCCAAGCCCCCGCCGGTTGTTGTTCCCTAGTGCCGCGAACGCCACTGATGCTCTCACCTAGCCTTAAAAGACAGGGCTCCACCAGTGATCACGAGTTCACTCACTGCACATCATGAAACACTAACGGTTAGCTGGGCGGCATCCAAGTTATCAGACACGTCGATACTTAGAACGCACCTCTTCTTTCTCTTCACGCGCTTGCGTCCGACGGGCATAGTACGTGTCCAGGTGCTTCTTCGGGATTTTCTTCAGCAGCTCCTTCGGGAACGCGCGGAAGAGCGACCATGCCAGATCCAGGGACTCGTAGATATCACGCGACTGGTACGGTCCTTGCGCGATGAACTTACCCTCGAACTTGTCCGTGAACTTCAGGTAAAGGTGGTCCTCCAGCGACAGAGCTTCCTCACCGACGACGGCCTTCATGGCCTGGACGTCCTTGCCCGTAGCGTAACTAGCATACTACGTATCCAAACGATCGTCAAAAAGCCATTCAACGACGAATGCCGCATATTCCGAGAGCATGAACCCACTTACCAGCTGGTTCGAAACAGCACTGTGGTCATCACGAGTCATACCCTCGCCAATGGCACTCTTCATCAAACGCGACAGCGACGGCAGCACGTTAATGGGCGGGAAGATCTGACGGTTGTGCAGCTGACGGTCGACGTAAATCTACACAGCGACAATGATCCAAAGTCAGTAAGCTACACGCGAGCCGCAACGCTGGGGCTTTACATATCAAATACCTGTCCCTCGGTAATGTAGCCCGTCAAATCGGGAATGGGGTGAGTGATATCATCGTTGGGCATGGTCAAAATGGGCAGCTGCGTGATGGAACCGTTGCGCCCCGTAACACGACCAGCACGCTCGTACAGCGTCGACAGATCCGTGTACATGTAGCCGGGGTAACCACGACGGCCGGGCACTTCTTCACGAGCGGCCGACACCTCACGAAGTGCATCAGCGTACGAACTCATGTCCGTCAGAATGACCAGCACGTGGAGGTCGCGCTCGTACGCAAGATACTCGGCCGTGGTCAAGGCCAGACGCGGCGTCACAATACGCTCGATGGTGGGGTCGTTGGCCAGGTTCATGAACAGCGCCGTCTTCTGCATGGATCCGCTCTCTTCGAAATCGTTACGGAAGAAACGAGCCGTCTCCATGTTCACGCCCATAGCACCGAACACAATGGCGAAGTTGTCCTCGTGCGAGTCCATGACGTCCTTGCGCTGCACCAGGCCGGCCTGACGCACAATTTGCGCAGCAATCTACACCGTCCGCAGGCAAAACGACACAAGTCAGAACCAGCAGGTGATCAGCCCCTAAGTTGCCTAACAGTGTACCTCGTTGTGGGGCAGACCAGCGGCAGAGAACAGCGGGATCTTTTGGCCACGGGCGATGGAGTTCATCACGTCGATGGCCGAGATGCCCGTTTGGATCATCTCCTTGGGGTAGTCACGGCACGACGGGTTGATGGGCTGGCCTTCGATATCCAGGTACTCCTCGGCGACGACGGCGGGGGCACCATCAATGGCCTTGCCGGATCCGTTGAAGGCGCGGCCCAGCATCTCCTCCGAGATGGCCATCTTCAGCACATCGCCCGTGAACTCGCAGTGCGTGTGGCGGTTGTCGATGCCGTCCGTGCCCTCGAACACCTGCACGACGGCCTTGCTGCCCTGCACCTCCAGCACCTTGCCCTGGCGCTTCTCGCCGCTCGCCAGCGTCAGGTTGACGATCTCAGCGAACTTGGGCAGCTACGGAGCCAGCACAGAGAGAAAAGAAACGCGCGCGGCGTCAGCATGAGCCGGAATAGCTTGCAGCGCACCGTGTGTGCGCATTGGGGCAGCCAGCGTACCTTGACGTTCTCCAGAATGACCAGCGGGCCGTTCACGCCCGAGATCGTGCGGTAGTCTGCGGAAGATCGCGAGCGGGTCAGTTAGTCAACTGGGCGGCGGCGCGTTGCCCCAAAGCCCACGCAGTCGCGCACGCACCGACTCGCGGCTCCACGTAGTAGTCGCGCACCACTGCCGCCGCGTTCGCCTGGAAGGCCTGCTCCGCCGTCACCATCGCGCTTCAATCCTGCTGCTGCTGCTGCTTCGCTTCGG
>JAIKVE010001780.1:0-10412 GCA_024679115.1 Phytophthora pistaciae
GAACGGAGACGCCATGGCCCTGTACTATTAGTTAGAGGTGACGATGGGGCTGCAGAACGGAAGTGTAATTGAGGTCGAGGAAGAGCGGAAGACGAGGGTGCTCGACTAAGTGCGAGTACCTACGTCTGTGTAGAGACGGGGGTAATAACTGTGAGAATGCGTACATTGCGAGATGCAGTATCTGGTTTGGATGACGTTCAATAGTGAATGAGGTTGTTCGCACCTGCAAGAACCGATATAGAGGAATCACGGGCACACTGGCGAAAACATTTTCGACGGGATCCGATACAGCCGGCGACGTGTTCTAGCCAAGATGCAGACGGCGTGTGCCCACCTGCTTGGTCTAATAGTACTGTGCAGTGCTTGCCGTCTGGGCGGCGAGCGCTGCAGCTGGTGGCGCTTGCGCTCTACCGGCGACGGCGGCTGCGTTCGCGCAGCGTGAAAGATCCACGATCGACGTGCGCAATGGAGTTGAAGCCGGGGAGTGGGACGCCCCAGGCGTTAAGCGGTCCGGCTAGCTGGAATGGGCAAGCGCCGCTGACTACACAAACCGCCGGACTCGCATGCACGCCGCCGCTGGCACTAATGAACAACGCCACTCGTGACACTTTGCAGCAGGGGTCTGCTAAGAAGGCGGAGCTTGGTGCAAGTGCCGCCTGGCTGGCAGACCGCTGTAGCACTGCTACTAGCAGGCTCGACTACTGGCAGGACTTGGAGTCATTGGAGAGGCGCGGGTCTGGCTTCACAGCTTTCGAGTAGGTAACGGACAACTCGGCGATGCAATGCTCGACTATCTAGAGCCAAGAAAGTCGCCAACAGGCTCTCGCGGTGTTCGCGACCGACTCGTGCGACTCGTTATCCTCGAGATCTGTCGGCGGTGATGACTGCGGTCGGGTAAGCCTGGGGCCAGATCTAGCAGAGCCCCAAGTTGAAGCGAACTGACACCGAAGCCGTTTCCGCGCAAAATACGTCATGTTTCGCCGGTTATTCCCCCAGAGTCTTTCTCCTCAGGGGCCCCAGCTCCCGCTCTAGCTCTAGGAAGGAAGGAACCGGGCCAACTAACTAAAGGCGAACCTCTCTCCCCGTCTGCACTGCGCAATTCGCCCTGGAGCCCACGGACTCGGTAACGCGATGGCGGCTCGCGAGTCGGTCGAAGGCGTGCTCGGACACCTGACTATCGCGCTCCAGGCGGAGAGCTACGCCCCGGGGGAGGTCGTCTCGGGCGTCGTCAAGCTCTCGACGCTGGAGCTGATCCAGGCGCGAGAGCGTAAGTCACACGGCTGTTGTGTGCATCTGGTTCAGCCGCACTCACTCACCAAGCTGCGCTCGTGCTCGCTCTCCTACTGTACTTCCAGCGCTGGCGGTGCTTATCCAAGGCAAAGAGACCGTTGCATGGGACGAAGGAGGCTACAGCCCCGTCACGAACGCCTTCGACAAGATTTTCCTTCAAGAAAAGGTCGGTAGGCAAGGACAATGCTGCGTTGAGGTGTGGAGTTTGGTGTGTTAACTCTTGTATGCTTCAGATTGAGCTGGTGCCGACCACGCTCTTCAGTGCTGGGCACTCGGAGTACAGCTTCAACTACACGCTACCCAAGGACTTACCCTCGAGCTTTGAGCTGGTCGACGTCTACAGCGGGACGGCCGAGCGGCTGCGAGTTCGGGTCAAGTATGAGGCGAGTGTGTGGCTCCGAGCCGAGGGCGACTCGATCGCGTATTTGCAGACGTCGCAGGAGTTTGCCGTGCACGCCCCGCTGACTGCCACCCCGCCGGCGCGGGCTCTGGAGATCGCAACGTCGGAGGTGGTGCACTGGCTGAGCTGTATCAACCGCGGCAGTCTGCAGATGACGCTCGAGATCCCGAAGGACGTTTTTGTCGCGGGTGAAGTGGTGCCGTTGGTCTGTCGAGTGGACGGATCTTCCTGTAAGGCGTCCGTCAAGGCCATCTCGGTTGAGTTGGTCGAAGACGTAGCGCTGCGGAATCTAGGAGAGCGGCCAGACTGGACTGTCACGCGTCAACTATCGACGCAGCAAGTTTTTGGCCCCGACGCCGGCCACAAAGGAGAGCAGGTGGTGGAGGTCGCGCTGGTTGAGAGCGAGAAGCAGACTGCGATCAACCCGGATGTGGCCACGCATTTCTTCCGATGTACTCATCGACTGATCGTTCGCTGCAAACCGTGCATGGTGCAGAGTATCGTGGCCGAGGTGCCTGTGAGAGTGCTGCACCACAATACGTCGTTCAACACAGGAGCAGTTCGGGTGCTGAGGTTGCCGGCGGAAGCGACGTCCGGGAGTAAAAGCCCGTGACAAGCGTGGGGTCTCGGATCAACGAGGACCTCCCTCATTCAGGTGGCGGTTCGGCGCTGGAAACTTGCAAGTGCAGAAAAATATCCGAGCAGTCTGGACTCCTTTTCTCGACGTTAATGTGCGTGATGATCCCCCAACGGGATACCCTTCTGAGGTCGTCGATGACTACACTACTACCTAAAAATGAAAGGATTTAAACTTGCTATTACTCGGAAGCCATGCTATGCATACTACTTTTTTTAGTACTTCCTGGTATCCGCCCAACATTTACTGTACGAAGTAAAACTAACGAAGTTCACCTTCTTGATAAAAGTCTAATTTCTGTTCGAACTTTTTAATGGGGATCACCAATACGGTGGCGCGGTTAACAAACAAACTACTCTGACTAGGGCTACGTAGAATGTTGATTCTTGTGCAAATGCACTGCAGTGCATGTGTTAAGGTTTCTGGAGAAAGCGCTGGTGTTGGGTTGTTTGTCAGTGGAGAGGTGCCTGTAAATCGCCGCTCCGACTCGATCGGTTGGTCTCTGCAGCTATTGACTGGTTCGGGTATCCATTGCCAGGTATTTCTGCTCCAACTCGCAAACGTGTTCATTCTTCGGTTTCTCAGTGCAGTCAAGGTACAGTATACTTATTCATTCATCTTGGACCGCTGCGGGTATTCGCAGCACCAGGGTCATTTTGATGTGCCTGCGATCGTACGCGGACAACCCCATGCCATGCTAATACAAAAAATGGTGTTCTCGGAGTAAAACAGACTGGTGTGCTTGCCGCAGACGCGTTTTGCACCTAAAGTAGTGTGATTTTCTCTACACTCTATCTGGATAGATAACCTGCAAGACATGTGACCACTACAGTATTACTAGTATACATTATGATTCAGGGCAATGCATGCGCTCACTCATGCTTGGATGTCAGCTCATTACCGTGCCGTCGTCAACACGCAACTGCACCAGAGAAGCAGCGGTGGCTCGGTTACAGTCGCTCCAAGCCTTATGTGCTTTCCTGACTATCCACTCGATGAGCATGATCACAGCGTCAGTGCAATCATCTGGCGCTGCCAATCCCGTTATTGGTCATGGCCCAGCTGATCAGGTCGATGATCGTCACTTTGACTAATCTACGCGCAGCAGTCGACTCAGTCATTCGTGGTTTCGCCGCCGACAACGCAACACACGCCACCGCCAATGGACTTCCTCGACCTGGTAGACGAGCTGAGGTTCCTCACAAGTGCCGAAGAGCGTGCCAAGAACCGGGTGCACGTCAAACGCCTCTACTACAGAAAGCTGGTACGACTGAATCTTGCTGTATTTGATGGAGACATGCGCTAATGTGCCTTGGGCCGTTGCGCCCTTGTTAGAACGTGCTCGACAGTCTCCAACGCCAAGTCGAGATCTTGGAGGACCGACACAGGCAGCTCCTAGCAAAATGCCACCTACAGGACTCACGCCCGACTCGATCGTATCACGTTGTCGGCACCAACAACTCCACGCACAAGGCGTGCGTGGCGCTGGCACAGATGCAGAGCGCATTAATCAAGGAGAATGCCGAGCTGACTCGCCTCAACACCAACTATTTGGCTGCCGAGAAGCAACTCAGCCAGTTCGTGGACGCCCAGAACCGCGAAAACATGAAAATGCAACACGAACAGGAGCACAAGTGGAAGAACCCCAAAATGTCGGTGCTTCGACTGACGCCAGCCTACTGCTCGAGCATCGCGGCCACAGCTTATAGCGAGTTTAAGGCGTTTCGAGAGAGCAAAGAGTGCTTGTCTATCGGAAAACCCATGTTCGGGTGGAGAGACCGGCATATCTTCCACCCCGACAAGCTCATGTTCTCGCTGGACAAGGTCTTCCCGGGCCACTCGATGCAGAAGATGGCGCAGGATATCTGGGAGGTTGTGTCGCACCCAGAGCTGATCAAGATCATGAGTCCGCGAGACGCAAACATGCACTTCCACGTCATGCAACGGGTGAGCGAGGACGCGGTCATATTTTTCCATACTCTGGACCGCGAGGACTCGGACGAGCGTATTCAAGCGTTCATACTGTCGATGCGGATTGATCTCGGGTCGGAAGGCTGCCTCATGATCTTCCGTACCTTGGACCCCAAGGCGTATCTTGCAGTCGAGCGCGCAGCCCCAAGTCGTCGTGGTCGCAAGAAGATTGAGCCGCAGAAGGAGATCATTTGGCTCGATATATTCTTGTGGAGCTTCTGCGAGTACGCGGGGGACCAACGGGACGGATGCAGATACACCTACGGAGGGACGACGAAAAACACCAAGCTCACGTCTGGTGGCTGGTGGTACGTGCAAATACTTCGAGCTCTCTTAGCGATGGAAAGCAGGGTAGCGGGGTCGCGAGCACTTCCAGAACAGTAAATAATCGACAGGCGACGCGTTTTTCACGAAGTAAACACTGCGTTGATGGAGTTTGTATAATCGTACGAATGAAAATCGTTATCATGTCCCCTGTGAATGATAGAAGTGCAGCTTACCGAATGCCTTAAAAATCTCGCGGCTTCGGTGAAAGGTGATCTTTCACCTTTGTCAGAATTGCATATGAAGAGCTGGTGCGAAGAACCCAGCAATCTCTATCAATTTTTTTTACTAAGTAACTTACCGTACAATAAATCATCTGCACATTGGTAATTTTCACGTACGCATCGATCTGCGTTTGGACTGTTCGCACATCTTCGAGTCGATGATGAGTCACTCACTGCACAAGCAGAGCCTGCGGGCCTATGACATGGGCCTCGACGCGCATTGCTATCTGCAATATTTCGAGACACCACCACCCGGCGCTTGCGAGCTCGGTGCCGTCAATCACGCCGCCAAAGTCGTCCTTGCAGTGCTCTCCCCGGTCCCCCACACGCTCGAAGATTGCCCAGACGAACACGTTCATCCAGACGTCCTCCTTCTGCGGCTCCACCTTCTTGCGTCCGCGCGGATCGCGCACGGCCAAGTCACCTTCGTGCTGGAGATAAGCCCTCGGGTCGAGACTTCGATAGAGCACCATGCATCGATCAGGCCCAAGCTCCACGCGCATGAGCAGAATAAACGCTCTCGTTCGCACTTCCGTGTCCTCCCGCTCGAGCGTGTGGTGGTAGACGACCGTGTTCTCGTCCAGTCGTTGGGTCACGTGGAAGTGGGGCTTGACGTCTCGCGGGAACATGCTCGCGAGTAGCTCAGGCTGCGATAGAACGCTCCACGTCCCCATTGATACTTCCTCCAGTGACCTGCCTAGGAACACCTTCTCCAGCGAGAACGTGAGCTTGTCAGGCTGTAGCAGGTGTCGGTCTCTCCAGCCAAACATGTTCGCGCCCGTGGTGAAGCACGTTTCGCTCTCTCGGTACGCTTGAATCTCTTCGTAGGCCTCGCGCGCGATCGCGTTGCACTGGTCCAGCGTCAGCCGGTTCACTACGAGAATCGGGTTGGCGCGTTTATCCTCTTGAACCTGCCGCGCTGCTGCGATGGCCTTGTCCTGCGCGGCGGCTAGCTGGGCGACCTGCTTCTCCATTGAAGTGTGCATGGCTTCGAGTCGCTTCAGCTCGGCGTTCTCCTTGGTCAACGCGTGTTTCAGCTGAGCTAGCTGCACGTACGCACTGTGCAAGGCGGAGCTGGCATCCTGTGTGTGTTTTTTCGCTTCGTCGATTAGCGTCGGCTGTGCATCTCGCTGGTGCTGGGCAGCTATCAGACGCTCGTACTCAGCCTCCAGCGTTGCTACTTGATCCCGCAGCTCGCTGAGCGTGTTCTGATCACGCGACAACCACAAAAATACACTTCAGTTTAGCTGAGACCATCGAACGCGTTTCAATACGGGCCAAACTCGTACCAGTTTCTTGTAGTAGCAGCGCTTGACGATGAGTCGGTTCTTGGCGCGCTGGTCCTCATCCAGCACGCGCTTCTTGGCGCCAGTCGCGGCGTCCTGCACGTCCATTTGGCACAAAGAACTGTAGTCAATGTTGTGCGGTGCCACCGCCTCGCGTTTGATTAGCTAACCCGACGACAGACGACCGAGATTACTTTGTTCAGCGTCAACGTTTGTGGGCCTGCGCTCCTGTGCCGAGCTCGAAGAAAAATTTCGGCGTTGCTTTGGTTGCGCCGACACAATTGGCAACCGTCTCGCTCGGCTGTAGCGTGAGTCAGTCAAGCAGGTTGAACAAGGCTCTGCCTTGGCCCGCCCTCGCCATGCCACGCCACGCTCGACGCTACGCTCGCCATTAATCCATTTTGTGTCCCTTCGATCGACACGCATCGAGTGGATTCTCTCTATTATAATAGTGGTCGCTTCGTTGCTGAGCAAGGACAACGACGGTAAGGTAAACTGTAAAGTCTATCAACCGGACGCTCAGCTTGGGCCCAGACCACGTTGGTCTCGACACAACTTGAGTTCATGGCGGCGGAAGGTGTCGACACTCGGTCAGGCCACGAACAATCCCACATACGACATCAATACACTTGCACCGAAATGACTGCTGCCGCTGACTTCTTGAAGTTTGAACTGGCTTCTGAACAGTGGCATGAGCTGTCAATGGAATCAAAGTACCTATAGCGGAGCCTTTGGTGTTGGATCTCCTTCCGGTGCCACTCCAGGCAGGGGTCAAGCGATTAGGAAACGTCATAACTAATGGGTCTTTGGCCTCCTTCTCGGCGCTTGGTCCTTACGTCGACACGAGGGAGAGCTGCGTGGTAGAGCTGCAATGCCGGGCAAACTTTGACCGTCAAGCTCAAGGAATTCAACGCAGCAGTCCGGGTGAGGCGAGCCGGCGTAATGGATGAGGAGGCGGCTGCTAGCCACGCAGCCAGCGCGAGCTGCCAACATTATCGTGCTTTAAGCCAGGGATTGCCTTCCTTCGCTTGAGCCCCCTTGCATGTCCAACGTGAAGAGCGCAACTCACGACCACCAACTGCTCTTCATCTTGACGGGGTGCGCCTCAACAATGCGGGACTCCACACCCATGCACCACTGACATCGGTCTGGCCACAACGCGGCAGCTTCCGACGATGCTGGCCATTGCTGCGCCGCAGCGCCCCGAGATCTTCGCTAATCGGTCGACAGGCACCAACGGCGACAACAGTGTAGGCGCGATTACTACTGGGGGTGGCCAACCTTCTCGATGTGTGTCGCTGGAGGAGCTGTCACGCGCGCGCAGCATGGTCGGGCTAGACCGCCGTCCCGAGTCACACGATGGAATAGTCTTGAACCCCACTGCATACAAACCTGTGGCGACAAGCACGCTTGCACTCGGATCTTGGTCGCCACAAACGAGCAGCTTAACCGATCTTCCGCCGCGTACGTAACGTATCAAGACCACTCCGGTCAAGGTCGTAGCCAAGTGCTGCAGTGTGGATTGCAGGATGTTTTGGTAAGAGACATCGCGGTCACCACCAGCGTCTGCTCGCCGGCGAGACTGCCGACAAGTGTGGCCGTGCTTACGTGCACGGTCCGCTGTTTGTAGCGCTCATGGCTACACGTAGCGTGGCGTCGTGAGCTTTTGATCCCACCTTGTACAACAGAACGACGCGAGTGTGTGGCGCAAATGAAAGTTACTCGCGCCCGGGCGAGCGACAAAAATCGAGTCGCGAGATCCGAGCTAATCGCTGAGTCAAAGGCCAGACGCCTGCACCGCTAGCAATCCAGCGGCCCGGGCTGGCCGCGATGGGGGGAGGACGGAAGACGGATACCTAGTCTCACAATTGAACCTGCCCCCTGGCAGTCACTTAGCTCACCTGCGCGCGCCAAACCTCCGTTTGCTGCGTCTGGTGCTGCTATTTACCTAGCGAACTCTCACTCACGTCGGGCACCCACAACCCCGTGTACACCACCCCACTCCTTTCTCCTTCTTCTCCTATAGCATTTGGGACAATGCTCCGCATCGTGGATCTCTTGAACAACATCGGAGAGGACGACAGTCAGCTGGCGGATGCCGACAACCGCGGCCAGGTGAAGCTGGGCAGATCCGTGTCGGCTCCAGAGCGTGGCGCAAGCGTCGATGACTGCCACGAGGCTGCAATGGCCATGATAGCCATGGTGGACGACGATGAGCACGCCGCGTCCTGCCCCGAAGACAAGCAGTCGCCGCGCTCTGTCCAGACCTCGACTCGACAGAGATCGCTCTCAAGGTTCGTCTACTGCATTGGTACCTACGTTGCCTTATCAATGAACATGGCTCACCTAACATTCTCTATGGTCGTGTTGCTGCTTCCTTTGGCCTACAGGATCCAGGACAAGGCGGCCGTGAAGAGGTCGACGCGCAGACTGTCGCCCTACTATGGAGTCGGCTCGCAGCAGCAGCAGTTGATGACCATCGGGAACATCATGAATTCGCGCGAGCCCACGGAAGCGAGTGGCTCCTCGTTCGGATCCCCCGACGACAAGACCGCTGTTAATGGCAAGAAGCGCAGCACGCGCGCGCTCTTCCCGGAGCTGTCCGAGTCCGAGCGCCGTGCCAAGCAGAGACTTATCGTGAAGCGCTGCTACTACAAGAAGATCGTAAGTTCAACCGCGCCTGTCAATTCCAATGTTGTTGTGCAGTCGACAAAATCCAGGAACTGTAGGAGCTCACGCGCTGTGGTTGTCCTCCTTGTGTCTCCAATGCAGAACACCATCAAGTCTCTGCGTAGCGAAGCCAACACGCTGGAGCAGCAGTTCCGTTCGGCTCTGCGCGCAATGCAGCAAGAGGACGCGGCCGCCAAGGCTGCAGGCCAAGGAGACAACACCAAGCTGCGCGAGATGTTCCTCGACACGCTCACGACCAAGGAGTCGCTGCGCGAGGAGAACGTCCGTCTGCGCCGCCTCGCCGACGAGTACTACATGAAGAACCAGGGCCGCCTGCGTCAGCTGCTGGACTCGAACCACAAGGGCCTGGTGCTCTTCACAGCCGCCGTCAACGACAACGACGACGAGTGAGTCGTTCGCTTATGAAACACACGAGCATTGGCCTCGTACCTACCTACACTGCGCATCCAGCAACCAGCGTTCACCGTTCTGGAGGACACGGAGAGATGGCGCTTTACATCGTACCCCCATCCATTGCCCATTGTCGCTAGAGTATTATGGCGACAAATGGCTTGGCTGCGCGTCGGGCCGCCTCGATTGCCAGAGGCGGCTAACTGCCCAGATCTTCATAAAGTAACCTAAGTACTAGATCTAACTTAATAGACACACACACCGCGCTTCAGCGCACCCAACGCCTTCTCCCCTCGAGCTGTCGGCACTTGCGTCTTCTTGACCTTCAAGAAATCGGCCCGAGCAGGATTTGGCCGAGGTGCCGGCAGTAATGGCCGGACCTCCTCGCTCCATGCGGCAAATCAATCTGCATGTCCGACGTGGCTGTGCAAGCAAAGCAGACCGACGGACTCTGCCTGCTGGCATCGGGTGGGGTTGGTGTCGTCTCCTCCAAGCGCATGGCGCTCTTCCTGCAGTCTCGACACTTGACGCTCTTTTGCTGCTTAGGACAGCGACATGTGCCAGTGATACGCATGCACGCGCGCAAGCACTTTTGCTGCGTGATCGACCCCCGGAAGCGCGGGCGCTGACTGGTCCACAACGCGCGTGAGCCAGTGCTGCGGTCTCCCCTCTGCGCATGCCTGCCTCACTAGCGAATCCGCCTCGGATCTGAGACTGAGACCATGGCCCCGACCAAGCTGAACCTGGAGGACCCGGAGGTCAAGAAGCAGGCGCTGGCCTCGCTGGCCAAGACCATCCCCGTCGTGCCCTTCAAGGGCGTCGAGTTCTTCGACGTGGGCGGCCTGCTGGCCAACCCGGAGAAGCTGCAGCTGACGTTCGACCTGTTCGTGCAGGCCGTGGCGCCCTTCATGGACCAGGTGGACGCCATCGGCTGCTTTGACGCGCGCGGCTTCCTGTTCGCGCCGTACCTGGGCGCGCTCTTCCAGAAGCGCGTCTTCATGCTGCGCAAGCCCGACAAGATGCCGAGCGTGAGCGACACGATCGAGTACTTCAAGGAGTACAAGGGCGACAACAGCGAGGGTGGCGACCACCTGAGCATCCAGACGTACGCCGTCAACAAGGGCGACCGCGTGCTGCTCGTGGACGACCTGCTGGCCACGGGCGGCACGTGCGAGGCCGGCATCCGCCTCGTGCAGCAG